>CM073605.1:61015425-61047925 GCA_037074985.1 Solanum bulbocastanum
GGTCAGATGACCAAGATATTGGCGAATACCACATATGATCGAGAAAATAGTACCTATAATCACATGAAAACCATGAAAGCCAGTTGCTAAGAAAAAGGTAGAACCATAAATACTATCCGAAATAGTGAAGGGTGCTTGATAATATTCCATTCCTTGAAAGCCTGTGAATACTAGAGCCAGTGAAACGGTAGCTACTAAAGCGTAAACTGCTCGTTTTTCCTTCCCCGCGAGTATAGCATGATGAGCCCAAGTTACGGCAGCTCCGGATGAAAGGGGAATAAGGGTATTAAGAAAAGGGATTTCCCAAGGATCTAAAACCGCAATCCCTTTTGGGGGCCAAATACCTCCGATCTCTACCGTAGGTGCCAAAGAAGAATGAGAAGAAGCCCGAAAAAGAGCAAAAAAGAACATAACCTCCGATACGATAAACAGAATAAAACCATATCGAGGTCCTAATTGTACGACTTTGGTATGATGTCCTTCGAACGTGGATTCACGTAGAACATCGCGCCACCATACGAACATGGTATATAGGAGAAATATGAGGCCCAAACTGAGAAGTGTTGCACCCCCTTGAAATGAGTGCATGTACATCACACCTCCTACGGTTGTTGCCAAAGCTCCGAGTGAACCCGAAATAGGCCATGGACTTGGATCTACCAAATGATAAGAATGCCTCTGAGATTCAATCATAAACCACTTTGCCTCGGTTCTATGTAAACCCCCCCTTCACCCCCACCCCCTAAAGTAGTAAAGTAAAGAAGGGCTCTTTGGGGTAACATTTTCTTTCTATCTGACAGGACAAGAAATAGGAAGGGATGGTTCTTTCATTCCATTGATAGAAGTCTAACTAGAAAAAGACTCTCTCTATTACTTTGAGAAGAGAATCGTTGGTTTGACCGACGAACTACGTGGGAAAATAGACCTTCTTTCTTTGATTTGAAGCAAGATTTTTGGAAAGTAACAATTCCATTCAGTTCGCTTTCGGAAAACTTGCTGGTCGCGGATTAGTTCGTTCTGCGCCGCCAGCGGCCTCAACTCAAAGGCGCAGGTTGATCTCTCTGGTTGAGGCTGCATTCATTTATTCATATTCAACTTGACACGTGGGAAGGGCTTACTCTACTAGTGGCTCGGCTTGGTCTCGCCCCCTTCCCGCACTATTCCTCCCCACTAAAAAGAGCGATTGAGAATCTCGAGAACCTTTCCGAGCGTCTGTCTTCGCGGGGCGATTGGAAAAGAAAGGAGTATTTCATTCTTTTACTGCCTTCCATTCCACTATTCTGATCGAATTAATTGCTCTTCCGAACGACCAAGTCATAATGAGATTAAAAACCGATGCTTCCTTGGCCGTGTGGAACATGGATTAGCATTATGTCATTCCTACAAGTGATGACCCACCCAGGATTGCTATGTACGGACTTAGAGATCAAATAGAATATGTTTCTTTCCATTCCTCGTGAGCCACTTATTTCTCCGAAACAAGAGATTAAAGTCATCTTCCTCCTTTTTCCCAAGAAGTCGACGGCGTTACACCATTGGGATACTTCGAATAAACTTGAGTACATATAGGATACACCGGTGCTAAAACCTTTTCTCAAGATATCTTCCAAACTGTTGGGGTCGTTGCTCCGGATCTTGTTCTCCCGGTGTGAAACCAGTTGGTTCCGTAGTTTTAGAATTCTGCTGATCCCAAGTACTCCATCTCCATCATTGCATATAGGAATATAGAAAGTAAAGAGGAAAAGGCATGACCAGAAGAATTGTGTGAAATAAGTGAATTTATCCAGTTGAGGCATTCTTGATTGATTGAGACAAAACGATTCCCTCAATACAGCTTCACTCCGTCAAGCCTGTACGAGTAGTGAAGAAGTATAGATTTAGTTGGTTGTTGACCGACGGAAAGCATGGGATCACATTGGTGGGAATATAGGCCGATACGTCTCCTGTTGAACTAAGTCCAATCTTTTAGGATTTGTAAAGCCAACAAGACTGTTTCACTTGACGTTCCATTTGTGATAATGTCAGAAATCGTGGAAAGAAGGAATTCCTTATCGTCGGAATTGTTGTGGATTCTTTGGGCCAGCTCTTGCCAAGAGTGCCCCAAGGGCATCCTCTCCCCCAGGTTTTCTAAATAGACCTTCAATAGAATTTGGAGGTCTTTCTGAAGGGCTTCCGGGACAAGGAGACGAAGGTGTTCTTCCCTGTCGAGAAGGTTAAGAAATAGAGTTTCAAAAAATCTGTGTGCGACTACAAAAATAGTTAAAGAGGCAAAAGAGATCGAATAGATAACTAGAAGAAGATCGAAAATATTCATGATATTCGGAAAGATTTAAAAAAGGCTCATCATAACCCTTTTTGTGACTCGACTCAAGCTCATCATACATAATTAGATTTCCTCTTCTTTCTTATGCTCGTAGGTCAGTCTATTCGACTTTTTCTTGCAAATCCGAACTTGTTGAATCAGCAGCTGGAATTGAATGAATCAGTGGTGGGTCTATTCCCGTGACTCGAATTCGCGGATTTCCTGTTTATGTTTACTTGCGCCGGAATTGAAAATCGTTTCCAAGAAAACTTCGTTAGAATTGGATGTGTTAAGCATATCTTTTATACGGCTCATTCTACAACAAGAAAATCGTCTTTCTGACATAGGCGGGCCCCCCGTCTTGGAGCCCCTGCCTCACTATATCTAACCAGTTGAGTTCCAGAGCGTCTCTTTCCCATACGTACAAGTCTGGCAGCTGCTGGTCGCGACGAAGGGCTAAGAAAAGAAGTCCATAAAGGCTTCTTTAGGATTGTAGGGGGCCTGTTCGGCCAAGTCAGGATGCTCAGAAAGCACTCCTTGAAAAAGGGTTCTGACCAATATTCTCCCCTATCCTTATCTAAGAGAAAAATGCAATCTCTATTTTCCATTATCAAGATCCTATTCCTCATGGAGGATTCAAGGGCACCGGCCAAGGCTCCGACAGGACCTGCATCTCGAATGAATCTTCCGATGCCAATGAGGTCGAGCGTGATGGGCCGGAACCCTCATGGGAAGGGATTATTTCCCCACTAAATGCACCAAAAATCAAAGTAGAGAATGTCGCCATTCCAAATAAAAAAGGAAAAAGTCAGGATAGGATTCACCCCGGTCCATCAGATCTCGAACAACTGAAAGGCCAAATGATCTTCTCCATAAAGAATGGGATACTATGGAACATGACTGTATCAAGTATGTTCGATCCTGCCAGCAGTGTCAGATCTACGCAGATAAGGAAAAGGTTTTGATTCCTCTGAATAACATGACAACGCCTTGGCCTTTTCTTCCTTCCTTGAGGACCAAAGCCGATCTTCGAAATGGAGAGGTGAACCCAAGTGTTTGATCAATACAAGAGTTAGCTAGGCCACTTTTCCGAATGATAGAAAGAGTCGCTTAACGCTATGCTCAAAACGGAGAACCGAGCCCCAACTCTGGTAAAGGAATCGGATAGCAAGATGAAGTTTCTGTGATCATTCTATGACATTTTCTATTTAATCTCAATATCGATAGATAAATCTCGATAAGAAAGAGCTTTCTCCTGGGAATAAGAAGAAGTCCTCTCTTTTTCTCAGAGGTAACTAAATCGTTAAATCGTTTGAGAGAGAATGAATAAGAAGCAAGGGATGAAGGGGAAGAGATCTTTCACTATTCGCATATGTAGCTGGACCCTTTTCCTAAGTATGAGTTGAGAGGATCAGAGGGATAAAAACCTATACTGACTCTTCTGACCTAGTCCAGGTGCTGCTTCCAAGATAGGTACCATGAAATCAAGACCCCTCACTGCCACCATGTCATAAACCCTCCACATAAGACCGAAACGCACCAACAAAGGATCAGTGCGATCGATCTTCCATTTTTCTTTCTTATTTTTTCTTATATAAGAGTGCCCAATACAACCACTAGCAGAACCAAAAGAGAACCTGAGATAAGGAATGGGATAAACGAGTACACTGATTAGATTCTTTCGCCTTTCAGGTCTTTATCGCCTCTTGCCGGGCGTCTAGGAATAAATAGATTCTGTAATTAGTCAAGATTGGTAAGCCTAAGAGAGGAAGGTTTTGAGTTATCGCTACGCCCCTAAGCTAATAAGATCTTTTGTCAATACTTGATCACCTGTTAAATAGTTCGGGAGCAGACAGTCTTTCTCTTCCTTCTCTTATGATAGAGCACAGGGAGCGGTTGGTAACTTTTTTTCTATGGGCCTGAAAAAAAAGCATTTTCATTTTCTCTGCTCTGGTACTCTTTCGGTGATTCCATTGTGCACCAAAAGAAAAAGTTGTCGCGTACTGCTGCGCCAGTTGGTCGATTCGGATTTATGTCCGTAATCTTGCATCGGCCAAAAGCCGCTAGTGATAAAGGAAAGCTGATCCCCGGTCTGAGCCAGCATGCACAGCAGAGCAGAGTATCCTGAGGATTATGAAAGAAGACTTCGAGTCTTGAGTTGGTTCGCGTGAATGATTTCGCGCTATCCTGGGGATAGGGGAGATAAGCTTTTTGTACAGCCCTGAGAGCTCACTCACTTGAAACGAGCTTTCCTTTCCTCTCACTGACTAGCTATACTACAGAAGGAATTGCTTCCCTGGCTTACGACTGGCATTACTACTTTCTAAGAACCGTGCTTTCAACCCTTGGCTCGATTGCTTGACTGGAATCAGAGGAATTCATGGACAGCTACTGTTAAGAAGCATGAACTCTTCATTCGCCTAGGTGTTTTCATATAAGTAAGATGCCTCCCGCTCGCACTCCCACTGATTGGATTGAACTGAGACTGGTACTAGTTGACTAAAAGGAGTACCTCTTAACTGAACTAATAGAAAGGGCTTTATAAAGCTTTCGTCTCAATTCATATTTAGCCTAGCCGCGAGCAATCTACGTTTGTGATCTCGTATATTTCGCTTCTCCGACATCTTACTGAGTTTCCCCCTCATCTTTTTGCAAAAAGCCGCTCCACGGTGGTAAAGTCTCATCTTGTGTGTTGGCCGAAGTTACAATAGTAACATTGAACCCTCGAATATGTTCGAAGATCTCGAAATGATCTTCCAGTTCGGGGGAGAATTCGCAAAATTCCGTTTCCATCGAGAATTGAATTGACCTTTCCCTTATTTCGAGCGGAGAATCTAACAGAGACATTACTGTGGATATTCTGACCAAAAAATGTGACATTCCATGCCCTCGGAGAGTGCTTTGTCGTGCTAGGTCACTGACATATCCTTTTTTGTCTTTATTTGACCCCAAGAATGGATTGGATCGAAACGACTTTCCTGTTGAAGCCCTTTGTTTTAATTTCTGGCCGCACGGAATCTCCATAGCCAATTTTCCATTTTTGATAGAAGGTGCTGTCTTTGGTACTACTATTATTTTACACGATCCAGGAACTTCCATAACGTTGGCGTGATTCGGTTTGAGCAACGGATCCTGACGTGATACATCCTCGTAATGAAAATAGAGTGGAAACATGAGTTGATCCATAATGAGTATTAGATTGAAGTTCTCTTAAAGAAGACCGCCAACTCCTATCCCGAAGATACAAAGCGCCCGGTCCTCTTCTCTTGTGTCGAAGTGTAGTGTAGTGTGGTGAGGTTTTGCCTCACAGAAAGAGTGGGAAATTGGGATAAAAAAAGGAAGAATTTACGCTCTTTCAAGTTCAAGAAAGAGATTTAAGTCCTTTATGGCGCTTTCAACCCGCCGAAATGGAAGGCTTTGCACTGTACCCAACTGGAGAATCTCCTTCAGGTGCAAAGCGTAAGTCCTTTCACTAAGCGCTTCTCCCATTGGGGAGAAGATGAGCCCCCTGATCTGGTGCCTCTTCGCAAGAAGAGACTCAACCGAATAGTCCCGTCCCACAAGTGCAGCTTGAATATCTTTTTCAATCTGCACTTGCGTATCAACAACGGAGTCTATCATTTCTTCCCTATAAGCTTTCCCCCATAAAACGGTTCTTAACCTACTCGCGAGCTCCGCTCGACGGGTGTCGTCATCGAGAAGCGGAGGGTGGAGCTCTGGGATCAGGGGCGGTTGATTATCCTGACCTGGGGTTGGAGCCGACGAGGAAAGTGAATTCCATAGATCCGTTTGGGAAATGGAATGAGTAGGGCTCACTTGCTGCACTTCCTCCCCAAGGTCCGGTGCAGGGGACATGTCCGAAAGTCCTCTGAAAAAAGAGGACGACGGGGGAGAGGCTGATGCGGCGGAGTCATTTTCGTCGGATAAGTTGAGGTACTTTTCCCAATTATCCGACCCCGACCCTGAATCCACCGCCCTTCCTCCAGCGGAATTATCATCCATGTGCAAGCTGCTGCAACCGCCTACCAAAGCGACGAGCGAAAGAAGAAGGATAGGCATTTCCAAACCAAAGAGCCTAAAAAGAGCACGTAAGGCATGGAGTAAAAAAGAACCTTTGACCCTCTCCATAATAAGGTAGGGATCAAAGCCAATCCAATGAGACAGGAGCCAAGTAGTCAAAACAAGGGTAGAAAGGAGAATCATAGAATGAATAAAAGGTAAGGGTCGAAGGACTTTTAGAAATCCGATCGGTGTAAACATGATATAAATTTTTCTTTGTCCTTTCTTAAGAGACTCCGGACGCTCCTTGTCCTAAGCCCCAGGCATCCGGTTACCTTTGCGGATCTCCGCCGCCTGCTTTTGCGCTATTGTTACTTACGGAATCTAAGATCTCTCTCGACACGGAGAACCTCTCTTTTTAATACGCTATTTCAAGTGAGAATTCCAGTTCCGCTTGTTCCCGGCTATTGCATCTTCCCTGCCACACTGCTTCAACAACAGCTTCTTAGCGACCTACTGCCCTACCACCAAGACCGGCAAGAGCACCGGATGATTGAACACTATCCCAATCTCTAGAAAGAGTACCAGCGCTGACTCTTGCACCGCTGGAGCAACTTCTTCTCTCATCCTTCCTAAATGTTGCTCTTATACTTACTTAAGAACAAAAAGAATAGCTAGGTTTCCTTTTTCCCGAGGGGCACTGGCACTCTAATCTAAGACCTATACCTATCTTCGCTATCGCTCATGACTTCCGTCTTGTACGATATCGGTCATTGGAATCAAAGAAAAAGAACTTCAGAGTGGTCACTTCCCTCTTCTTATTACTTCAGACAATGCTTCCGGAGCTAGACGGAAACAGCCTTCTACCTTCAAATCTTTTCAAAAGCATTCGCTACCGGTTTTGGGTCTTATTAATCTACAATAATCGATAAGAAAATCACTGCCGCTGTCAGCTACAGACCCAGAGTAGGACCTAAACAATGAACTCTTCTCTTTGGCAACAAACAATCAAAGTCAAACCTTTATGAAGACGAGCATACGATGTGACTTGAACCACGCCCTCACTTCACGTCTTCTGACAGCGGTTAGAACGGCAATGACTCTATCTTTCTCCTCTGATTCCTATCGAGTTGCCCAAAGGCTTCTCTTCTGACTGTGCTCGTTGGGGCATTAAGCCTAGGTTTGGAACCCCTGCCGCGGGCTCCCCCTTCGTCTTTCTTTTGGTGTGACTGTTTTTCTATCAATATCCGGTGATCAAGAAGAGAATGCCGTAATGGAATGGGCGAGGCCGAGATTAGATTGACTTCCCCTCATCCAGTTCCTAGTTTATAAGCTACTGATGAATCTAGCTATGAGGGATTCCTCATCTCATAGATGAGGGTCGAAACGAAAGAAGACAGGATTTTTATACCTCAACTTGATTTGTTGATTGCTTCTTTGGTTGATTGATTCTTGAAGACAAGCATACAGACAGTGACACAGATCCATTTCTGCTTTCATTTCCTGCTAGTTTGGTTGCACTTGGGCTTAAAAGCGACTTTCCAATCTTAATCTTAAGGCTATTGGTATTGCTTCAACCCACTTGGTGAAGTAGTCTGTAGCGGTGATAACAAAATGGTGACCATGACTAGAAGGGAAAGGCGGAGGTACGAAAGAGGGTTCGCTAATTGGATTTCCACTCATAGAAAGCCTGAAGTTCGTCCTCAACTGCTAACAGTTCCAAATGCCCAAACAGGGAAGAAGAAGTGGTATCTGTTATAGATCCAAGGCATTGATCACATACTCCTTATCTCACCTGCTGCATTCTCAGTTTGGCAAGGTTAGAGTAGGTGAGAGCTGGAAGAGTATCTGTCATCTGTGTGATGCTTCAATGACTTCCAAATCTGTGGCTTTGGTTAGGTGGATCAAGCCACCACTGCTCTTTGTCAAGCTTAATAGTGATGGTCGCTGTAGAGATGGTATTTGTGGAGGTGGTGGTGTTGTCAGAGATAGTATGGGTGCTCTTATTATGGCTTACTCCATTCCCTTGGGTGCTGGAACCAGCAACTGGGCAGAAGCAAAGGCCATGCTTTTTGGCCTTAAATGGTGCATTGAAAGAAGGTACAGGTTGGTGATAGGGGAGACTTATTCCTTATTGCTGTCAAGCTGCACTTCACGAATGTGCCCTATGCTGTTGAAAGCCTAGCTCATCCTCATCCATCCTAGTTAGCAGTTCCAGCTCCGTATCAAGGTCACTATCATCAATATCGATCTCATCAAGAAGAAAACCTTTAGGCTTCTTATCCAGGAACTTGTTCAGAAATACCGTAATGAAAGGAAGATAGGAGTTTGTCGCTAGGTATTTGACCAAATAGGATCGTCCAGTTCCTATGGAACCTATCACTAAAATACCCCTAGAGGGTGGATAAGGCTAAGCGGAGCGAAAAGGGTTTTCCATGAAAACGATTTTCCCCACACGAAGTTTGTGAATAAGTGATTGTCTGATAATGAGCAAGGAATATCCGTCTTTCTGCTAAACAGGATGGATTGAACTCAGAATTCATTAGATGCTTTTTATGAATGTCAACTAAGTATCGTAAGTAAATTGCTCCCGGTTGTTCAATCATTTGATAACCAGAGTCATTCTTTGATAAATGATCACTATGAGTCAGACTCAATAGAATTTTATCAATCCTATTTTCTGTCGTTAAGGTGGAGAACTGAACCAAGAATTCTCTTTCTTCATCCTCAATCGAATCACTGTTCGCGACCCAGGATTCTATTTTATCATCAATCCAATCCCCGTTTTTTCTTTTTCTTAAAAATGAATAGATCTCTTTACTTGTATGACTTAGATGTCTCGTATTTTCTCGAAAAAGTGATTCTATTGATGGGATTTGGTATGAGATCGATGATCTCGATGAGATTGATATTCCAATCTTTCTTCTTAGAACGTATTGATTTGACCCCATAAGCGGGGCCAAGCATGTTGCCGCCAGAAGCAAAACCCCGTATAGAATCTCCTAATTGTTCCAGAGCTACTAGAAAGGGATTCTTTAACCAGAAAGAATTCGGTTCAGATGGAGGATACCTATCCAGAAGTTTTCGCAACTCAATCATAGATGATTCCATCATCAAAGATTTGACCTTTTCGAACTCTGTCTCTAACTCACTAGAGGCACGGGAAACAAAGAGAAGATGTGTACGAACGAGAGTTGTTGAAACTAGCATATTGGAAGATCAATCGGCCAAAATAAGCATGAGCGGCTACGATATTCTAAGTTTCTTCCTCTTGACCGAATCTGTAACCTTCATTAGCAGATTCATTTTCTGTGCTTTCCCTGATCAAACTAGAAGTTACCAAGGAAGCATGCATAGCACTGAATAGGGAGCCGCCTTTTACACCAGCTAGGCCTAAGATGTGAAATGGGTGCATAAGGATGTTGTGCTCAGCCTGGAATACAATCATGAAATTGAAAGTACCGAGCTCTACGTTTGAAACTTCAACACAGTCATTCCTTAGTAGCTAGTTGCTACAACTTATATTTAGCTCGTTCCGTGCTTACTCACTTCACTCGCTCTCGTTCAGTAGCGGTTCTTCATTCTTTAGATAGCCGCGCGAGAGCTCTGAAATTCCATTCAGTTCAGGTCCTTAGTTCCAGTCGAATCGCGAGCAAAGCTCGACACTGCTAGCGAAGCTCTACGACAGAGCATATCCATTATTTCCATTATAGAGCCAATCACACTGCGCTCTCTCTTTACGGCCGGTATGTAGAATCGTCGGAGCGAGCAGAGCAACGGAGCAAAGTGGGCTGTTTGAACTTTGACTCTTATCTGTAAGTAAGGAGCTGAAAACAAGTCCTTAGGAGGGCCCTCATTCTCAATGCAAGCTAGCTCTTACTTGTGTTTAGTGAGGAGGCTACCTAACATACAGGTGACTGCCCTGGTTGTGATTTCTTCCTTGGGTAGGCCATCCGTGAGTGATAGAACACAGGGAAAGAAAGTCGTATAAGGACGAGGCGGACTCTGCCATCTCTTTCTGTTCGCTTCCAGAGGTGCTTAAGTGGTCATTATCCGGGTGAAGGGATGGGCTGGGGTAGGTAAGGGATTGTGGAACTTTGGTTTTATTTAGCGAGGAACCCTTTCACTCGGCGTCGAATGATCAAAGCTAAAAGCTTTAGGCATCTTTTGAGCATGTTCAGCTTCCAAAATTCCTGGAGTCCTACGCTACGGCATTATCACAGAAAGAAAACATGGCTAGTAGATAACTATTTTATTATTGTAGAAAGCGATCAGTTCTTTTGATCTTGTTCGGGCTTGGAAAAGCTTCCTTTTTCAATTCCAGAAGTGGAGGAGCCTATGTAGAAGAAGCTGTAGAAGAGCACCACCACGGTTCAGGTCCCGACACATGGGGGATTAATTCAGCTGCAAGGATCGTGAATCAAGGGAAGAATGAGACCATAATTTGGAAGTCGCCCCCGACCGAGACCTAGATGGCAACCTAACCGAGTACGTCATAATTGAGAAAGGGAAGACCCACCCCCCCAGAGCCAGAACACAGGCGCCGACCTCTCCGCCACCAGCACAAGTGAATAAGAAAGGATCACGTCGCCAAAGGTGGCGGTATCACCGTCTACAGGTCGAGTCATGAGATCTAAAGTGCAAATACTCGACGCCGTGAATCAAGAAATTCGGGTGATATACATACGAAGGCGTTGGTCCATCGGTGCCTTAGGGGAAATCATCTGCGCCAGTGTAAAAAAAGAAATTCAACATTTTGACAGTAGCGAGGAGAAGGAAAGGAGCTGAAAGCCACTTGACTGTAAGGAGAGGGCCTTCTTCTTTTTCTTTATTTATTGAATTTTCTCATATTTTTCCTTCTATATCTTATATAGACTTTTAGCGTATAATAATTACCAATACGAGGACTATCGACTTCGCTTTCAACTTATAATAGAAGGGTCTCCTCTTCCTTCATTTCGTAAGCTTGCTAGCTTACCGGCTGAACCATCATCATCTGCTTGCTCGGTCACTTTCGTGATAAGGCGCTTAAAAGGATTCTGGATTATATATATTTTGGGAACTAAAAGAGTGGCTGGTTGAAGGGAAAGGGAAGCCAGAAAATCCAGGGAATCGACGTCCCCCAAACCATTAGACTTCCAGAGAAGGGGAGTCCGGTCGCCAGTAAAACCCTTCTCGGAAACCGAGGAAATATCCAATCCAATTCCGATACTGGGTAGGATTCACCAGCCGCTAGACATAGCACATAAGCCAACAGTAGTATGAATGGGACAGGAACTATTCGACCTCTTTCAGGAAAGGGCCTTACACACGGGGACACTGGCTGATCCCGCCGACAGGAGCAAAGGAAGGTCTCTTTCGCCTACGAGCATTTGTACGAAGAAAGGAGTCTCGTACAAAGGGTTGGAAAGAAGGCTTTTACCTTATTTCAGGTGGGTTAGTGCGTATCTGTTCGGGCGGAGGCGGACAATGAAAAGACAGAAAGGAGCGAATGATGCCAACCAACTCGACAAAGACATTCAGATATGAAAAAGATAAAGAAAGACGTGTTAAGCTTGTGTTTTCCCAGCCGACTCGCACACGACCGTCTTTTTTTTCGATTGAAGAGTCGGACTCCCTGGAAAAATAGCATCTCGTAAGTTTCCGGAAGAAAGACGCAAAAATAGGTATCGGTAAAGGAAAAAACCTCATTCTGCTGTGGTTGAGAACCAGTCTTTTCTTAGGTCAGGCTTGACTTCGCTTTTCCTCACCTTATCACCTGTCATCAAGCCTCCTACCCCAGATTTTTCAGTCAATTTGGAATAGACTCATCTCTAGGCTTCGCATCTTCGTGAGAAAGACCCATGCCTCCGCTTATGGCTTTCATACCACCCATACGTGCTCCCCTTCTCTCGCCCTCCCTGACATTGCCTTTGCATCGCAAGGAGGAAGAAGGGTCTATGCCGAAAGATAAAAGGGTGCTGCATGTATAAGTCCAAAAGAGCTATGATGACTCTCGAAATGGAATTGGAAGAGCAAGACGGGCTAGGGCTGGCACATTAACAGGATATTCAATTTGTGATAACGATGGCGGATAAACCTTAGAATAATCTTACTTGTCCCCAACGCTAAAGTACCGGGCATTTTCGGGGACTAGCCCGCTTCCACTCTTTTCTTTTTTTTTTTCTAAAAGACAGGGAGGATTAAGAAGGCCATCATTAAGGAAAACAAGGCAATAGCTTCGGTTAAAGCAAATCCCAAAATAGCATAACCAAATAATTGTTTTGCCAATGAATGATTTCTCGCAACAGAATTAAGGAACTGAAAACATTTCCAATACCGGCAGCAGCTCCCGCTGAAGCAATTGTAGCAGCTCCTGCGCCGATTCATTTTGCACCTTCTAATCTTACATAATAATAAAGAAAGTTAGCTCTTTATTTGTTTATCTCGCCCTTCTTTCTTTTCTTCGATTTTAGATGGTAAAAAAGAGAATGGAATTTCCGATCTTGTACCCAAAGTGCGGTACACCTCACACCAACCCAAACTCCCTACCCTCATAAAAAAAAGTGACCCCCTTTGTTTGATTAGTCAGTTTTCAAGAGGGGGAAGTTCTTATGGCAATCTCAGGCATACTACTAATCGATTCTTTGGCCTGATTGAAACAACCTAGGAAAGGTTGTCAGCCTACATAACCAACTTCTCATACCAAGAAAGCCAGGTATCAGATCCCTGTAGTTCGAGCCCTTTTTTTTCCCCAGTTCCTGTACGTGGAATGATTTCCAGTGAGTAAAGTAGTCTGGGGGAAAGATAAGCCCTACCCACTATCCTTTCCCAAAAAAAGGGGGCCCGTCCTCGAGAGGACTCAAACTACAACTTATATTTAACTAACCAAAACCACCTCCCCCCATTATTGTTAACGCAATATGTACGGCTTGCGCAAAAAATTCACTATATATTCATAATTATTGGAAGCAATTATAGATATATGACAAGAGCTGTAAATTAGCTTCATTTTGTTCTCCTAGAAAAATCTTTATTACATTAAGTGTAGTGTGTCCTGCTGGGAGTTGAATTAAAGCTAGTAAAAAAAGGGGTCCAGAAAAGTGTGGCTGATTTGTTCTTTTACCATGTCAGCCACACTCTCATTTAGTCGATCTTGATAGTCCGAATACGAGAAGTGTCTTAATCTAGACACTCTCCAAGTTGATAGGATCCAAATGAAAAAAGGAAATACAATGGTAGGATTTGCCATCTTTCTTATTAAATAATGAAAAACCAATTGATCGGGAAAGGTCTTGTTCATGGTGGTAAGCGAGGGAGGATTTAGTAAAGGGATAATGCCGCTTTATACTAATATAGTCCCGAGTTGGTAATTAGAGTTAGAAGCTTCACAGCTTCCTCCACTCACCTCCACGGGCGAATATAGTCTACTAGACTAGCCAAGAAAGAGTGACGTAGACTATATTCTAGGTCATTCGGAAGGGCTCCGTATAGTTTTGGGGTGTAACGTTGTGGTTGTTCCCTCTCCTTTCAGTCGAGTGACTTCGTGCCTATCCTTACCGAGAAAAAGGAGTTCCAGAGGCATCTTCCATTCATATCTATTTTGGTTTTTCCGCACCATATTTTGATCTGCCTCTTCTTCGATCCGGAATTCCCAGCAAATCCTTGACTCCTCGAATACAATGGAATTTCACACCTGGCGAATCTTTCACTCTACCTCCTCTTATTAAGACCATAGAATGTTCCTGCAAATTATGACCTTCGCCTGGAATGTGAGCAAATATATCATGTCGATTGCTCAACCGTACTTTGGCTATCTTACGTGGAGCTGAATTAGGTTTTTTCGGTGTTCTCGTTGAAACACGCGGGCATACTCCTTGCTTCTGGGGACATTGATCCAAAGCTCGAGTACGGTCCGTGCGCCGTTTTTCTTCTCTACCATGACGAATCAATTGATTTAATGTAGGCATCGCTCTTTCCTTTGTCCTTCCCCCCTATTTTTGCCCTATCACTAGTGGTTACTCCCGATCCGAAGCACCCCTTTTCCATTCATAGAGAGATCCAATCGTCAAAATCAATAAAAAGGCCATCATGGACCAAGATCCAAATGGATCAATCTTGTTGGGAGGTACTGCCCAAGGAAAGGAAAAGGTTACTTCCGGATCAGGAATAATAAATAAAATGGAAACAAGATAAAATCTTATATCAAAACGACTTCTGGCATCACCGGAAGGATCGAAACCACATTCGTAGGCCGACAATTTTTCTGGATAGGTCGAACTATTGGAAGAAAATAGAAAAGGAAGACCGAGTGGGATCAAAGAAACTAGCGGGCTGATCACTAAATAGATACAAATAGGTGCAAATTCTGACATCACCACAGAAAACTTGGTTCTTTCGCTCCTTGCTGGCGGAGCGGCATACCGGAAAAAAAAGCAAGAAATAGGAACGAAGTAACTCGACCAAGAGGAGAGGAACGAAGAACGAAACTTTACGACACGACAGCAAGACAACAAAGACGAATTTTATGGGGTTTTCCTGGCGAGAATGCTTATTTTTTCACGTAGAGCGCGGTTTTCTTCCGCTAAGGAGGTCATCCTTTTCGAGAGATATTCCCATTCAGTATGAGAGTTAAGCCTTTCTTGCATTTCCACTCGGGCTTGCTGCTTTTGTTTTAAAAAGCCCCGGAAATGGTCTGCTTGAGCGGTCTTAACATCCTCATAGAAGGGAGAATTATGCCTCTCGGTAAAGAGACTTTTTAAGACCTCCCCGAGAGCGGAAGGATCAAATTCCTTTGGTTCAAGGTGGCCCTTGACTATGGCCTCGAGGTCCAGCGGATCAATCCAGAATTGGGGATCCTCTCGACCATAGAAAATTTGTTGATAGAAAGAGCAAATCTGCTCTCGAGTGGAAAAGGCCACCTCCGTATTAAGCAAGTCTCGCACCAGGACTTCATAGCTGGCAGACACGGTGGGGGTGGTTCTTAGTACTTGATGTACATATTCCACCCATTCCGGGTCCTGATGCGACTGTCTCAGATAGTGATTTAGAAGGCCGAGTTCCGACGGCAAAACACTAAAAAGGGTCTGGGGACAAAGAAGTCCATACAAGTTGTGCCAAAGGAGAAACCCAGTCCGTATTAAGATAAAGAAAACGAGCAAACCCTTCAACCAGAAAACGACCCCCTGAAAAGCAGGATTTATTAAAAAAAGCAAGGAAAGGCGTCTTTCTATATTCAACTTAGAACCAAGATAGAAAGTAAAGAGGAAAAGGCATGACCAGAAGAATTGTGTGAAATAAGTGAATTTATCCAGTTGAGGCATTCTTGATTGATTGAGACAAAACGATTCCCTCAATACAGCTTCACTCCGTCAAGCCTGTACGAGTAGTGAAGAAGTATAGATTTAGTTGGTTGTTGACCGACGGAAAGCATGGGAGAAAGATGCACAAACGAAAAAGGGCTAAAAAAAAAAAGTAGGAATTTCATATATAAAAAGAGCGGTACACTGAACACGAACCCAATATCAAACAACTAAAGAGGAAGCTAGTCGATCATTCAACAGCAGGAACCTACCCTAGGATCCAACCTGCCAGCTTTCTTCTCTTATGATATTTCGAATAGCGAGAAAGTGAAATAATGGGGAATAGAATGGAGCGGACTAATACTCTATTCGACTAGAGGAAGAATCTTTTTTAAATAGGATGCCTCCCAAGCGCCGAGGGGCTAACCGTCATATTCTCAATCGGCTTTGCCTCGCTGCATACTTTCTTTTAGTATTCCTTACAGCTATTCTCCAATCACCCGAAAGCAGCGGCGAGGCGGACATTGAGCAGAAAGACTGACTTAAGACTTTATCATTCACACCGACCTGCTTTCATAAGCACTTGTTGGCAAGTTCGGAAGAAGGCTTTGAGGGGAACTAACTCTATGTGGCTCCGGTTCAGTACTGCTTCTCGCTTAGAATCTCTTCCAGCTGAGCTGCACTAACAGGCTTAGGTAAAGTACAGATAATGTGAGTGACTACATGCGAAAGCTTTTGCTTCTTCCTTTCCTTCTGCTGGCAAGTAGCTCTCCTTTTTTCCTGTAGTTCAGGATTCCCTCTCTATGCCCATATCTATTTAGTCAAAAGGCTAGTTCAATCGCTCTGAGGAAGTACTATAACTTGAATCAGTATCTCTAATAGGGCGATATCAGGCCTTCTGTGCGATATCGATCTTCTGTTTATGGTAAGCGGTCTGCCTTTCCCCTTACTAGATCAAATAGGGAAATTCAAACAAAAAAGTACAGGAAAGGAAACCTTATTCGATGACCACTCCTCCTTCTGCATAGAGATAGGGTCGCCTATCAATCGACAGCTGCTGCAGCTGGTGGAATAAATCTACCCGGAGCTTCCGCTGGTTTTCAGATAGAAACTCCAATTTATCTTTCTGCTCGTTGGGAGAACTCTCAATGGATTGGTTTCCGGGAGTCGAGGTGGAAGTAGATGGGGACTGGGGAGAATAAAAAACCTCCTTATCGGAATTGGTCTCGTCCGATGCATGGCCGATGAGGGAGGCTCCAGAAGGAGAAGAAGCGGACGGAGACTCCGAGGGTTAGGGGATAGGTTTGGTCGAGAATTTCATTACCTAAGTACGCCACTATAGCCACTAAAAGGGTCATATCTTGTTGAAGAGGAAGTGAAAGGAGCGAGACCTTGCGGAGTAGGTACGGAAGGGGAGGCCTCTTCAGAGGTAGTTAAAACCCTTTATTTCAGGGAGGCAAGATAGGATCTTTCTTTTAGGATAGGACCACATACCCTAATTGAGACCCGGAGGGAGGCTGGATCTACTCTAAAGTAGAGTAGCTGTACTTGCCTTTTTCTTAGAGTGGATTGAGGAAGAAGTGGAACTCAGATGAGAACGTAGTCTTGCTGCATCTCCTGAAGGAGAAGGGGCTAACCTATCCAACAAATAAGCTGGATCCTCTGGAGTTAGATCGGCTGGAGTAGCTACTTACCTTACTGGTGTCCGAAGAAGTCTGTTGGTACAGATGTCATATGAGATGTGAAAGCGATTTCCGACTTAAAGACTACTAGTTGAAGTAGAGCCGACTCTAACATTCGACCAGAGAGGTCAGTGCTGGGAAAGCAAAGAATGGAATGTCTGTTCTAAAGAAGAAGGTTGCTTGATTATTCTTTTCAGGAGCAAGCCATAAGGACTCTGTAGATCGCGAGAATGCATGTTCTGATGCTTGCACGGGCTCATCTGCTTCCAACAATCCAACAAAGTGAGTTTCACAGAAGGGAGGTTAGCGAGATCCCAACTCTGAGGAAAGAAAAGAAGCTCGACCATGAAAAGGCAAGTCGGGTTTCACCACATATGTGTGGTACCCGGCCCCACGCAAACGTGGACTCCCATGGCTTTCTTGGAAAAGAGGCGAGTATCCCTCTCTTTCAATTGAGCTGATCACCTCCCTTCGCTAGTTAGAGTTGTGCTCTTCCTGAGCAGCTTGCGTGCGCTGTTGGCGGAGCTACTTCTTCTTACTGGATGCCCGGTGCCCACCAAAGCACAGACTCTACTCACCCACTACTGGACTAGTCTACGGGCTGGTGAGACTATTCCACTACAGATTGATGGACTTACTAATTTGCTGACTGATTCAAGGAGTTAAGACTGGCGGTTCGGTGATCGAGCGAAGGCTTGGTTCCTCCCTCGCTGTACCGAGGGAAGCCTTTCCCACTTCATCTCTTATATATATATATTATTATATTATATAATGTAGATGATGATTGATTGAAGATTTCCTTTCTACAATAAGCCTACGAGATGAATTGGACCTCAGCCCGAAGAGCGCTTCCCTGGCGCTGGCGGAGAGATTGAAAGAACGGAACTCCAGCGCACTGATTGAGCTAGCTAGAAGCAGGAACTCCTATTTAAGTAAGGCCAGCTGTAAACAAAGAAAACAAGAGATTCGTGGTTGTACCGATACCAGTTGACAGCAATTGGCCAGTTTCCTACAGTTGACCGATTGATCCATAAGAGCGGTAAGAGATGATATTTACAAGGACGGGAAGCGGTATCGAACAAGAAGAGCTGGAAGCGAAGCACCCTTTGAAAAGCTTCTATCTGACAGGAGGAAGTACTCAACTAGTGAATGAAAGGAAAGATGACGCCCAGGCGAAGTCAACTTATTCAAGAGTCCTCTTTAATTCAGGTAACTAATTAAGCGCATCTATCTACCAGCAAAGACAGGTTAGAATGGTAATCTATGCTAGGAGTGCCCCTTACCTTAAACCTTAAGTAGCTCACTGAAGGAAGCGTGAAAGTAAGCAAGCAAAGTCTCAACCCGAAATCAATAGCCCGCAAGAAATAGAAAGGAGAAAGCCCATCTCTTTCCAGTAGTATGTAGCTTTACTTCCTTTAACTTCTATGGAGGGCTTAGTTAGCGCAGTTGAGTGGCGCTTGTTGAATACCTCTCTACGGCCTGTTCCAGGGAATGCTCTAGTCTATTTCTAACTAGTGGTGGAAAGAGAATGAGAAAGAGAGTCATGAAAGAGAATCGATTTCAAGTAGCAGTAGAAGTAGATTACGTAGTAGTGGTAGCTTGTGACCTCTCCTCTGAACCCTATTCTTTTCCACTAACATCTCGCCCGGTAGTAGTAGCTTCCTCCTCTCGCCGTCCCGCCCTTATAACAACTCTGGAACCCAAAGCAGTCTTGCAGGAGTGGTAACCCCTGTAGTAAGACTCTTCGGCCTCGTAGTCAATCTACTGATGAGCCTTATCGCCAAAGAAGGGGGAGCCTACTGAAGTTTCAAAAAAAGGAATTGAGAATCATCATAGGCTGTGTTTTAAGTGAAGGAGAGAGACAGGACTTGCTAGGAATTGAATCAATAGGCTCAGGGGCATGCCCCGTATCCGCTGCAAGAGAATCCGCTCTTTGACACATATATTAGACCGTAGCACAAGAGACGATTCGCTCTAGTCCCGTAACCAAGCGAAAGAGGATTCATGGACAGAAGCTGCGGGTAAACCCTCGGTTTGCCCTCAACTATATACGTTGATAGGGGATAACTTCTTTGCTAGCTACCAGCTAAAGGTGATACTATCTACAACTCCTGAAAGAAGGCCAAATAGTGTCTCATCCGACATTCCCTCTCTAAGGAATGCTTATTCAAACCATTTGTGGGAGAGAATTTTCTTCTTTATCTCTTTCTCCTTGCTGGAAGGCTGTTTATGAGCGGAAGGGAAGTAGAGGTAGAGGGTCCGAAGGAGAGAGGAGATCTCTGCTCTTATCGTTAATTAGGTATGCCTCCAGATCTGAATGTATACCCTAGGCCAAGGGGTGCGATCCCCCGAGCAGCTCTTCATACTATGGGGTTATATAATCTCCTTGACCTTTCGATTGAGGGTATTCAGCAGTGGGCCTACCTTAAGGTAGGAGGTGATTGAAAAAGGGGAAGCCGGTCCCCTTACATAGCCATAATAGTAAGTTTTTTCGAAGTAGCTGAACAATTGAATCGGCTGGTATAGAATCAGCTGCACATTAATCTTCCTCTATTCTATCAATTTCATTCTTTTTTATGTCCACATGTTTGCTTTAAAAAGGAAGTAAGGCCACCTCTGAAGTTTGAGAACCAGCTGGAACTTGGATTGCTGACTAATCTAATATCCTATCAAAGAAGATGAACTTGCGGGTAATATACTGTATGTAAGACTGACAGGCTTCGAATGAGGCTTTGAAGAAAGAGATAGAGGTTCTCAAGAGCGGATCTTCAAGAGCAAAGACCGGAGAACAGTAAGAGCTGATTTGTCTCAATTAGGCTTTTGACGGAGCGGAGAAAGATCTTATTTGAATTTAGGGGATTCCTCTATAAAGAATAAGGGAGAAGATCTACAACCTAGCAAACTAGCCTCCTTCTTACTAGCATTTTTCCAGGTCCTCTCGAACCAGCATCTTCCAACCTGGTGCTCTCACTTCTCGGACTAGTACAGGTCCAAACCAAAGCCAAAGCTCCAAAAGTCTAAGGATAAGTTCCCTCTCTATGGAAGAAAGAGAGTGCCACAGCTATTATTTCAAAAGCTCGGAAATTCCTTCTGGGAACAGCCAGAAGATAGAAAGACCAGTGCCTGGCCTGCTACTGCTTCGGATGGATAATACGACGTTACTACTCTCCTTCCTGCTTGCCATTTCCTTTTTAAAGCTGCTCATTCTTCAACCCCAGGATGTGATGACCTATTCTATCTTAACTTTAGCTACTCAGAAACCTAAACGATGGATGTTTTTCCCCCGTCTTCCCAAACCAATTTACCTATTTGAGATGTCTCCATGTGTGGCGTGATAAGATAAGGACCACTAGGGGCCCGGTTTGTCCTTCTTCCCGCAAGAACCCTAACCCTTCATTCTATTCCATACAGCCTTGGTAGGACATCTATTTCTCAATTCCATAAACCGGTAAGCTCCATTTTTTTTATAGGACCTGAAGGCTAGGCTAAACCTCCCTCAAAGGGATTCCTGAGCGGAACTCTTTTTCAAAGAACTGGCGATATTCCCTTAACTGCAGATTCAATAGCACCGATTATGAACCCGGAAAGAGAAGAGCACCGTCTACTCATACTGTCACACCGGCAAGGACTTTCACTTTCTAAATAGAAAGGAAGAGGTCAGGCCCACCTTTCACAAGAGTAGAAGCTGGTACTCAACACTTGTATTCTATTCCCCATTATTTCTTTTTTTCGCTTTCTAGAAATATCATAAGAGAAGAAAGAAGTTCATGTAGGTCGGATCCTAGCGTAGATAAATGCTATCCGACTTGAATGATCGAATTTTGCGTTTAGAGTTTCGTACCCAGGCACGGAATCCACTTGCCAACTGATCCGAGTTTGAATTGGGGAACGAACGATCTAAGTAAGGAGGTAGCTCCAGGAAGGTAGTTCTTTGACCCAGTTCAGTGAGACCGGGGCTTAGCTCTTTGAAGCAGATGTTTAAGGAAGTTTCAAAATGCTTACTCGAAAGAGTAAGGAAGAAGAGCTGCTTTTATTTAAGCGGAATCAGAGCTCTTGGGTAAGAAGGCAGGAAGAAGTTCACACCAGGATTGAAGAAGCGGGTTTGATAGAACCAGGGTCAGCGAAAGACGATGGAAAAGGCTGCTTGTAAGCGTGATCCTCTATCCTCTCTCTTTCTATCATCAGAGAATCAATCTCGTAGCCTAGCTACGTAGCAGGCTCAGAGCCTTTTGATGGAGGAAGAACCGCGGCTATGGAATCTGCTGCTCTGGCCGCTGTTCTGTTACCCGGTCTTGGTGGTGTAGTTATAGGAGGTGCCGTAGCTTTAAACTCTTTTTTCGAGATGAGAATCATAGACTTTTTTATTGCCCAAGCAAGGGAATCCATTTGCCTTCGACCTGACTTTCTGAAATGGGATTCCGAGAAGGTGGAGTTCAGTAACCCAGTTCAGTGACCGAGGAGAGGTTGAGAAGAAGACAATGAATGGAATGGTCCGAAAGTCGCTATAGAAGATCGAATGAGTCTTAGTGAAGCTAGTCCATTAATTAGATAGATCACCTGTGCGTACGTTATCTATAATAAGAAAAAACCTGGCTCCAGGTAGCGAAAGGGAGTAGCAAAGGGGAAATTCGTTAGGAGAGAAGACCAGGATTCCCTTGGTCCTTCTAAGGACCAGCAGCATACCTGGATTTACCGTCCATCCAGAGAATACCAGTCGTCCAGCTTAGAAACCATTGAACTAGCTGCCGGAGAAGGGGAACTTCAACTAAGAAAGAAGAAGAATAAGAAGAATTGCTTAAGTATGGCCATTTTGTGTTCGAATTCTAAACCGGCGAGGCGCTGCTGGATGCTTCTGATCAATAGAACACGAAGAAGAGGAAATCTAATTATGTATGATGAGCTTGAGTCGAGTCACAAAAAGGGTTATGATGAGCTTGAGTCGAGTCACAAAAAAGGGTATGATGAGCTTGAGTCGATTATTTCCAAGATCGAATTCCAGCTTTTTCTTATGTAGTGTATTATTATTTTTCCTTTTTTCTACCCTTTCTATTCGAGGAGTCAAAACAAAGAGTATAAAATATCTTTTGGTATTCGTTCTTCTCCCTCTCCTATTTCTGAATTATTATTCGGGCGGGGCTCTTGAAGGCTTCCTTGCCGCGTGCGACGCGGGAAGGGGTTCCCCGTCTGGCCCTTTTTACCCTCCTGGGAGAGAAGCACAGCCGCACATTCCCGAGCCCGAGGTTGCGCCCATTCCGCGCGCCGTTCTGGTTCCGGAATTAGAACGCCCTCTCCTTCCTGATATCCAAAGGAGAGCGGAGCTTCAACACCGGCTGTCCTTCTATTTTATCGGGAGGAACGAGCCCAGGCACCTCCCACTCTTTTTGGGTATCCTGGAGAAGCAGTTCCTCTTGGAAAAGAGGGTCGAGGCCGCATTGGTGGGGGATGGGTTTCCCCCCCAGATAGTTCTGGCTCGGAGGTCAGAAATCCGCAACCTCCTCTTTAACCACCCTACTAGGGGTGGGGCGGCTCTCTCTGAGAATACCTTAAATAGGTATTTGGGCCAGGTCGAGCGGGATGGCACGCAGCAGAGCGTGCCCTATCTTAGGGTGCTTCGTGCTGCCCGCTATTGGGTCTAAGTGGGTTCTCCCGCTTTTTCGCCTTTCAGAAGGGTGGCCCACACACGGACAGGGGGAAAGGGGGGGAGACTAGCCTCATTACTTCCCACTGGGCGAGAGGTGCACCTAACCCACCTACCCACTCATCAATCACGGTGTTCAGCTGACTTGCACTGATAGACCCCTATTGTATTGGAATTAGGCGCCCATCTTTTTACTGTTGTCAATGAATCTCTTCCATGTTCGATTCTACTCTATGTTAGAACATTTCTGTGAATGCTATTCTGATCTAAGTGGTCTTATTCTTTGTCCCGTGCTAGGAAGCATTACTCCTCTTTTCATTCCAAATTCAAGAATACGACCGATACGATTAATTGGTCTGTGCGCCTCTCTTATTACTTTTTTGTATCCCCCTGTTCTTCGGATACAATTCGATCCTTCTACGGCCAAATCTCAATTTGTGGAAAGCCTTCGATGGCTTCCTTATGAAAACATCAATTTTTATTTGGGTATAGACGGTATCTCTTTATTCTTCGTGATATTGACCACATTTCTGATCCCTATTTGCATTTTAGTGGGTTGGTCTGGTATGAGAAGTTATGGGAAAGAGTATATTACAGCATTTCTAATTCGTGAATTTATAATGATCGCCGTGTTCTGCATGCTGGATCTTCTACTATTCTATGTTCTTCCCGAAAGTGTGCTAATCCCTATGTTGTGCGGAGCTGAGTATCTTCTATTCGCTGGGATAAAGCCTTTCCTCTGCAGGGGCCTTGTGCAGTAAACCCCCTACGGGCGGTCGTCCGTCGTCCTAAAGTAGTCCCCGCGAAGCTTTCGGGAAGAGGGGTAGTCTTGTGTGTAAGCATAGCATTTCTGGTCGAACCCGCCCAACCCAACTAAGAAGAACCGAACCTGACAGACACATCTTTTTCCTTTTGGGAGGGTACTCCGAGTAGTGGGTACCTCGTAGGACCTCGACCCGCCTACTCGGGTCTTGTATGGATATGCAGGAGGGGGTGCTCCTAGGTGTGTGTAGGGGTTGTGTTTGTTCGCGAGAAAGGATTCCTCGTCAAGTAAGTTTGGGGGGTGTGGACACACTTGCGCGAATTCGGGTAACGGCTACAAGGGAGAAATCGAAAGGAAACTGTACCCGACCAGGGATGGACGTAAACTCGTAAGCTACCGAAGGTAGGGATAATCGTCCAGGTCTTATTGTGAAAGAAAAAAGCCGCCCCGCCACAGCAGACGGGTTGCTTCCTCTGTCGTCGCCGGGGAGCTCTTGGCGAGGAGACCTTAGGATAAGTTGCTAAAACAAACGGGATGGGAGGATCGACCCGTTCAGATAATTCCGAAGAAAGACTGTTGGCAGCAGGTAGAGAGATTTTTTTTTCCTCTTCAAAACACAAGGAAATGCGGGCAGGGTAGAGCTCGGCAGAGGGTTCGAGAATAGGGTAGGGTCCTGTCCTTAAGATTCAGATAAGAAAAGAGTTCCAAGCCTTTATGCTCCGTACAAGTGCTGCATACAAGTTCCGGCCAGGATGATTGAGAAAGATTCAACCAATTTGAACCGCTCACATCACAATAGTAGTAGCGTAAAGGCCGTAAGTCGGGGGGCGGCCATAACATAAGGCTATTACTTTCACACCTCTCTCTCTCTCTGAGAGAGTGATCCGCTGCGTGAGCAACCCGACTGTGCCTTACATGTGCTCTACAGGCCGCACGTAATCTTTCTTCCCAACGAGCCCTTTTTTTTATTTGGAAGACGGGCATTGCGTTCGGTTCGAAAGGCATGGTTTTCAGTATGTCTCCAGATAGGGCCCCCACTAGTCCGGCTAGCTAGTGAGCGGTTCTTTCGGGCGGGAAGCAGGCCGGACCCTACGGGCGGGCATCTCCCGCAACGCAAGCACCATTGTTCGACACCACCCGAGAAGCAAAAGATTCGTCAGTCCAGGCTGAAAATACATGCATAGATAGTGGTTTAATGCCAAGGCCGACGACGGAAGCTCGGGACGGAGCCGTATGAGGCGGAAGTCTCACGTACGGTTCTCTGAGAAGGGAGTGGCTACCTACTGGAGCTTCGACCAAGCACCACCGGTCAATTCCGCTTTGGGGCCACCCCTGACTCTACCATTATTATAGGGGTATGGGGTTCGAGACAAAGAAAGATCAAGGCAGCATATCAGTTGTTCCTTTATACTTTACTTGGATCTGTTTTTATGCTATTAGCTATTCTGTTGATTCTTCTCCAAACAGGAACAACCGATTTACAAATCTCATTAACCACAGAATTTAGTGAGCGGCGCCAAATCTTTCTATGGATTGCTTCTTTCGCCTCTTTCGCCGTCAAAGTGCCTATGGTACCTGTTCATATTTGGTTACCCGAAGCTCATGTAGAGGCACCTACGGCAGGATCCGTCATCTTGGCAGGAATTGCTTTAAAATTGGGAACCTACGGGTTTTTAAGATTTTCAATACCCATGTTTCCCGAAGCGACACTTTGTTCCACTCCTTTCATTTATACTTTAAGCGCGATTGCTATAATATATACTTCCTCGACCACTTTAAGGCAGATCGATCTTAAGAAGATCATTGCTTACTCCTCAGTAGCTCATATGAATCTGGTGACTATTGGTATGTTTAGTCGGGCGGCGGCCGTTAGGTCACCTATTTTGAGTTATGGACACACAAGGCCAAAACATGTGTGCCGGGCGCGCGACCCATCAACCTACTAGCAATGGGGGAGAAAGCATAGCATGTCGCAATAAAAGCTTGATTCGAGGCGTCAGCAAAACACTGCCGTCTGTTCCAAAAACAAAAGCCCCTTAGCGCCCCGGGACGGGAGTGGGGGACGGCCCTACGCGCAGGCAACAGCAGCACCGGCTCTACGAAGTCAGAATCGAATCTTTCTGTTGGCTTTCCCAATTCATTCGTGAATAATAATTCAAGGGCGTGAAGCGAGTACTTCTAGCTGCTTCGCCTGCTTCTTATTATGGCGGCTATGTTTTCGTGGCGAAAATGAACGAAAAGCGAGATGAGCGTGCTATTTTCAAATCGATTGATAGATAGCCTGATCTGTTCTGATAGATCGAAAGAGATAGAGAGGGAATCTCTCAAGAATAGGGGGAAATCTCCTATTTCTATCTATTGATGAGACAACTATCTATTCTTGATCCATCAGAAAGAAATCGATATGTATCTGATGGAGTCTACATCGTACGTAGAGCGCCCAAGCGCTTTTTAGGCCAGCTCAGTTCTCTTATCCATCGGTCCAATGCACTGGGCTCATCTCATGGAGGGAAAAGCCAAAATGTAGTTGTCTTGCTCGCCGCCTCGACGCATTCCCCTCTCTCCCCGGTATCG
The DNA here is from genome assembly GCA_037074985.1 of Solanum bulbocastanum. Taxonomy (NCBI): domain Eukaryota; kingdom Viridiplantae; phylum Streptophyta; class Magnoliopsida; order Solanales; family Solanaceae; genus Solanum; species Solanum bulbocastanum. The sequence continues at coordinate 61,041,665 of CM073605.1, forward strand.
TCCCACACAGAAAGAAAGAGCGCAGAGCCCCGGCCCGACCTGTAGGTCCGCTAACGTAAAGCGAGGAGTTGAGCCTGAACTGGCGAACCGAAGTCACTTTCGGAACCATACTTCCTACAGCTAACATGTGTCCAGTCCAGCGGGAACGCGCAGCGCAAACGAACCTGAGCTGCTATACCGAATCCCCGCTGGCCATCGGGGACCGAGTGGTAAGGCCATGATCCGCAGGGGAACAGATCACTCATTCTTCCATTGGGGACAGGTGCACGAACGACAACTCCAAACGTCACACATCCGCCGCCTACCTACCGTTTAGGTGGCCACCAGCGAGATCCAGTAAGGAAGTGTCGCGGCTGCTCCACTCCGCTGCGCTGCGGTCTCATGAACTGAACTTCGTTGCCTTCCCGCGCGCGAAGCGAATGGGCGCTGTGCCGTGGGTCAGTTTCGGGGTGGGGAGCGAAGAGAGACCGGAAGAATGATTCATTTGGATCGACGAGCTTTTTCAGCCCAAAAACTAAGAATCCATGGAATGTCTGTCTATCCATGAACATCTATTCTATCTGTATATCTAGGGGATCTCTCTATACATATAGATTTTTTTTATGGAATGATATGATCGGCTAGCCGTAGCCGCATATCAGCTACGCTCAATGCGGGATTTCTGTTGGATCAGATCTTTTGGGAAGCTTTTGGACCTAGCGAAAAGGGCTCTAAGCCTTCACGCAAGCAAGCGCGAGAGAAGCGGAGCACGAAGCTACCGCTTCCCCCGACCGACTAAAATACAACAGTCGCGACCTACTTTGATTCAAAAGAAAGGCGAAGGGTTTGGCAACAAGCAAACGGCTTTCTATCATAGTTGCAAGGGTTCCAAACCTTAACTACTTAAGTACCAAAGGCTGCTTTCGGTTGGTTTCATAATGGGGCTGTTCACTACAAGCTATCAGCGCTCAGCGCTGTCTTAGATTGAACGTTGACTTATCTTATTGCCGTTCAATCTCTAAGGCGGGTTTCCGCTGAGAACGGAATAGTGTTCGTGTCCAAAGGTGAACAAAGCCCTAGCTTCTAGAGTTCGCTGCTTTTCCCAGGCCGGCCGGAGAAGGGCTTATACTGCTCGCCTTTGTTTGATATGTTCATTCAGTACCAATACAAACGAAAACTACACCAAAGTGGAAGGGCCAGTATAGAAGCTAGAAGTAGCTAGCCTATAGTAGTCGGCCTAACCAAAGCCTCACGACAACATAAAATTAGCCTTATGAATTGAATCTTAAGTAGGGGGCTTAGCCCGCCCGCCTATCAATCAAAGAGGCTGAGAGTAAGCGTAAGCTCACCCGGAAGCTCGAAGAGCTTCCCTTCATTCGCTTCGCGGGAGCCGCACAGCACATAGCTGGAAGTCAGAGGGCCCATACTACCTGCCTAACCCTTCGCTCCGAGGGACCGTAGATCGGAAAGCGCCTTCTAAACCACCCCATTCATCCAAAAGAGAAGGGAAGGGGCCTATGTATTTGCATGACCCCTGCAGATTTCACCCTATCTATACCCGGAGCCACTCCCCTAGCGGTCCTGCCACCACGCCGCAGAACGGGAGCTCGTGTGGAACCTTTTATTCTGGCGTAACAGCGGTAGAACGTAACAAAATATTACGGCCGCCTAACATAGGGGACGGAGGTACGGTAAACTCGGCCAAAATATGAGACCCGAAGGGCCCGGCGCGCACAATCCTATCCTATCCGAGTCCGAGTTTACCCCTTGCACTTCGGACAGCCGTCCGTAGCATCATAAGGAGGACCCCCCTTTCGAGGTACAAAAAGAGTACGGTACATAGGAGGTTGGTCTTTCTCAACGTGGTGTATAGCACGAAAAACCTTTCGATACAAGATAGGGCCGTTCACATGAAAGAAAAAAATGAATCCTTTCTTATCTTCTTTCCCGAGAGGGAAAGAGAAAGAGGGTCTTATGGAGGGAGGGGGGAGGGAAAAGGCTTGGGCCTACCTATCCCGATAGGACCCCATAAAAGAACGGGAGCTGTTGAGAGGTTCCATATTGCCGAGACGAAGGACAGCACTTCTGTACGTGATCGTAGTATGTCACGTCGTCTCGTCCCCGCTGCATCGAAGAGTACCTATGCACTATGTTCCGGTTCACTGATAAGGAAGATAGCGTTGGGGTGGGGGTCTACGATGTGATACTAAAGTATGACCGGGGGAGATACATGCTAACTATGGGTAGGAAGCAGGAACCATTATGTAAAAAATTTCGGGGGGTTACAGATCTCTTATACTACCATCGATCGACAGAGCGGAACGACCAGAAAAAGAAGTTAAGTTAGAAAGCCGTATGATAGGTGGTAACTATCTTGTACGGTTCGGGGGGTAATCGGCGTACTCCGATCAGTGGGGGGGAATCTTTGGCTCTATCGAACATACAGGGAATTGGAGGTAGCATTCTACCGATGTCAAGTCATGGACTGGTTTCTTCAGCCCTTTTTCTATGTGTTGGTGTTCTATATGACCGACATAAGACTCGACTTGTTAGATATTACGGAGGTTCAGTGAGCACCATGCCGAATCTCTCTACCATTTTCTTCTCTTCCACTTTGGCCAATATGAGTTCACCTGGTACTAGCAGCTTTATCGGGGAATTTCTCATCTTAGTAGGAGCTTTCCAAAGAAATAGCTTAGTAGCCACATTAGCAGCGCTTGGGATGATTTTAGGCGCGGCCTATTCCCTTTGGCTATATAATCGTGCGGTTTCTGGGAATTTAAAACCCGATTTCCTCCATAAATTCTCCGATCCAAATGGCAGAGAAGTTTCCATATTTATACCTTTTCTTGTTGGAGGGGCGACCGTACGTTAAACTACCAAAGAAACTAGGGTAAACCAATGTGATCATGACATTGTAGGTGCTTGCGATGGGACGGATGCGACTTCCCTCAGTTGGTTTGGGTGGCATAGCCCGTTGCATAAGTCCCCCCCTTTTTTTATCCATTTCTTTAGTCTTTAGGGAGCCAAAGCTTGACTTTACTAAACTAATAAATAAGGCTCGCGCTAGGCGCTTACCTTTTTTGGCTGTAGGGTTGGGGTGGCTTGCTGGGTGAGACTGATAGAAAGAAAGGACGGGGGGCAACCATGCATGGTACTTCTCGACCCTGTCTCCGAGGGACAGTTGAACTAGCGACTCATGAATGCTGCCGGGTTGGACGAGCCAATAACTCGAAGGCGTTCGGTCTGTTTTTTGAGCAAGAATCACAGCCTTACCTTATCTTCACCATGATACGGACTCCAAGTTCTTATGGCAGAGCACGAGGAGATTTATCATCAATATGATGATTGGAATGGAAACCAGAAGCACGACTGGGGTCCTCGTGGTCCAAGATAATCAAACCATCAATAACAGTAACGTAAGCATGAGACTTTTTGGTAGTACCGGTGAACCAGATGGCCGCGGCGATGGAATCTGGGACGGAGGACTTGTAGTATCTCTCTAGATCTGGCAAAAGCGAAAGACCCCCTAACATAATTCGAATGGAGGCTGACCGCTGAGCCCACTCTGGCCTCGCGGGGCGGGCCCCTGTGGTTGCGAGCTGGAGCTGCCATAGCTTATGGCTATAGCAATGGGAGGGCCCCAGCAGAGAGAAAAGTCAGGATAACGAGCGCTCCGCCCGCCAAGCGGGCGGCGGGAGCAGCGGGCAAGTGCTTGGTAAGCCAACAGCCCAGTGAACCGGGCGGGGCACTCGAAGAAAGGGGGGCACACTGAGCAAGTACGAGAAATTGGCCCCGCTCCGCTTTCTTAAAAGCAAGGACCACTACGGGAGGTCAAACCAAGGATCTATGGAAGTGGGGGCTCGTCCCCGGTCAATATTGGATCAAACAATAGGGGGCCGTAGCACTGACCTCTTTTTTTTATTGATTCAATACAATAGGGGAAAAGATCGTACAGTTCCCTACCGAGACAAACTCTCAACGGATCCTCCGCGCGCTGGGAATACCTCTTCCGTGCGTCTTTCTCGTGGCGGGAACAGAACAACAGGGAAAGACCCGGCCCAGGGCGAGCTTTATTTATTTAAGAGAGAATGGGGAGTGAATCGAATTCCGTTTCCGTTCTTTGGGGGCTTTCGGGCCCCTCTCGATCTTTTTCGTAGTTGAGAAGGGGGAAGGAGTCTAAATCAATGGACATTAATGAACCATCATTGATGGACGTTGCACATGACACGATCAATTCGACTCAAGGTCCGGCGCTAATAGAAGTTGCTTACTTTCCTAGTAGCGAAGGAGAGGGCAGGGCTTTTTTCGTAGTAATAGTGGGCCGGTCTCATGAGATCTATGCCGGCCGTCGGAATCAAACGAAGGTCGAAGGACCATTCGATTCATTAAGGGGCATAGCGGCGCCCTCGCCCGGCGCCATTTCCGGACCTAGCAGCAGACGGGCGGGCCGTGCCTGAATTCAGACCGGACCAGACTCTTCTTTGTTTGAGCTGCTCCCAGGCACGCAGGCCGAAGATCTCACTTGTCCTGGACAAGTACGTAGAGATCTTCGTGGGACCGTGGAGGGAGTCTCAATCGATCTTTTCTAGGATTCCTTATCACGCCACACATGGAGATCTTTCCATTGATAGATCAGAGGGTCCTCCCTTGAACAAATTCTTAAAGGTTAGGTTACTACCTGCTTCTACGGAAGAGGTTTACTTTGTACCGCCCGGAGGTCATATAGATCGGAATCCGGAGCGATAAGAACGAAAGGGTTGGTGTGGCCACAGCTACAACTACTGGCGCTTCAAAAGGCTTAGATTCTAAGGGCGCTACTGAAAGCCTTTTTTTAGGTCCTGTAATAGGGAGGTGTAAGCCTCGAAAGCCTTTGGTACTTCGGTAGGGCGAGCAGCCCTTAAACCAAAAAAAAGGGAGTCTCTGACTTCCTTCCCCTATTTTTTTTATGCATTTCATTCTCTATTTGGCCCGCTTCAAACAAAATGAGAAAAAAGGGTCCGGTCAATAGCATAGCTCTTTCTTTCCCCGGTCTCCTTTCGAAGGAGAGGCCTTCACATTCCTAATCCGGTAGGGTCGGACGGCTTTCTTTGCCCCAGCTTGGCGAATCGCATCCCCGCACAACGACATTCTTTGTTTGTGCGCCCCTTACCGTTCTCGCTCAGTCTTTCAACGGCTGGGAAGGCAGTCGTAGAAACGAAGCCTATCGCCACGCCGACCATCAAATACGAGACTGGGCCCCTTCTCAAAGATTTGATGGAATGGCCCACCCCACCCAAGAGCGCTTATGTCATAGGGGAACTCATGGCTGGAAACAATCCTTATGGTTTGTTTTGATATCCGGTAGGAATAAAAAAAAAAAAGTCCAGGTTGGTTGGTGAGCCTAGTGATAGGAGACTATCTAGCTTGGTTCGGAGAGCACTTGTTGGGTTAAATATTTTTTGGTTGCTAAATGTTACGGCCTAAATGCTGAACTATTGACCCTACTTGTTCGGATGGGTGTTCACCCCAAAGTGTTCCCGGACCGCATGCATACATCCGTAAGTAACTTAGTGCAACATGGAAAATTTCATTGAGAGGAATCAGCAAAGAAAAGAAAAACGGGTCAACAACACCAACATGTGTATTTGAGAGATTGTCCTCTTGGGCGGCCGAGAGTGTTATGTAAAAAGGACCAAGGAGGATCCTATCCTAAAGGAGAAGGAGGAGGAGTAGGAGCTAGCCTTAGGGGCGGAATCTATTCTAAAATACAAAAATGAACGAGTTATTAGAAGCTGTCGCGCCTTTTGTGACAGGTTTACAAGAAACTTTGAGCGGGAGACAAGGGGCGAACCCGCAGGTTCCCGATGCCCTACCTGAAGCCCCATCGCAGGGTCCCCATTTTCCTCTACCCGAAATAGTTGGGCAAGAAAGGGGGGAACCTTTTTTCATAAGAAGAAATGAAAGTATGGAGGCCTCTATGCTCAATCGAATAAGAAAGCTCGAAAGGCAAAATTGCCTTTTTCTGCTTTCTAAAGCAAAAGGGGAGTATTGGTCAGAAGTAAAGACCACACTCCACAATTGTGGCTCTCAGAAAGAGTATTACAGGTTACTGTGTTTCGAGAACAGAGATCTGCAAATCAGGGAGAGAAAACATTCATGTTTTTTTCTCTTTCAAGAGATTCTTTCTCGGAATCGTGCCTTGAGGGGGGATGCTGCCAATCCTACCGAGGACTTTATGGATTTCTTTTCCGGGAAGCGAGAGGTACTGGACAAAAAGCCGCTCATGGGGCCCGGTAGAGA
>CM073605.1:61052925-61057925 GCA_037074985.1 Solanum bulbocastanum
CTGGAGCTGACATTTAAATCGGAAATCAACATCGGGTCCCGGCTATCCGAAAAACGCAGACTGAAGCGGAAGATCACAAAATGCAACACAACAAGGGGGTCGTTAGACCGTAGCTTGCGCGAAGGAAGAAGCTAATCAATCAGAATTGAGACAGGGAGGAGAGGCGAAAGAGAGATTTTCGAGCCTGCAAGCAGCAAGCAACAACGGCTTTTCCGCCGTTGCGCGCTAGCTTGTAGTTTAGGGGTATAGTAGGGGTGCCCCTTTCTCAAACTTTTCTATAATATAAGGTAAGCTTTTTGGAACCCTAGTTTTGGAGTTTTCCCCAACCAACCTATACCTTACTAATAAAAAGGGGCTTCCCTTTTTCAGCTGCATTGCACTGCCGCATAAACAATGGATCCGCTGGGCTGGATGAGCAACCTTCTATCTGGCCTCTGTACCAATAGTAGAGTGGCTTGCTACTTTCAATCAGAAAAGGAAGATTGAGCAAGGCAAAGGAGAAAGGAGTTGTCCCCCCTTCTCTGGTAACCCGCCGCCGCATATGTAGAAAAAGAAGGAGCGGAGAAGGAAGAACAACCGTTTTACTTTGGCACATGAGGTGGCGGGTTTGGCTAGGTAACATAATGGAAATGTATCGGACTGCAAATCCTGGAATGACGGTTCGACCCCGTCCTTGGCCTCGAGGAGTGGTGAGCAGCACGGAACTTGTTTCAATCAAATGGCATAGTATTAGGGTAGGAGGCTTTCCTTTGTTATAGAAATCCACAGACAAGATTCTGGAACTTCCAAACCAAAGAAATGCAAGATGAGAAGGAGCTTTTTACGTTACGCTTCAATAGAATGAATTCGGTAAGGGTAGAATAGGCCCTATGGTCGATCGAAGGTGCTGTGCCACTTGAACTCAAATCTATCTGACCTTCAATCCATCTTTGTCCAGCCAGCTCATAACAAAATGTTAGACCAAGGCTGACACAACCGAATTGGTTGAGGAAAAGGAACCCCCAGCGACCAAGCACTCCCGCCCCCAAAAGCGGAGACCGAAGAACCGCCAGGTTGTCGAGGACACGTCTGAAGAGGAGGCGGGCGCCCTCTAAGTTGACCACCCTACCCACTAATGGACTATGAGGGGGGGGAAGGCGAACGGGAACCGACCGAAAACCCGAACCGCTTGACTGACCCCTTCATAGTCCATTCATTAAGGTTGGGGATGGCTGGAACCAATCAGAAGTGCAAATCGCGCAAGCGAAGCCGGGAAACGGACCGCAGCGCAACGACTAGGACTCGTGTCGGAGGAGTTTTGAGCGTGAGCTAACACTCATGCAGCGGCAAGGACCCGCAACTCTCGAAGGGGCCACCAACCGCCCGAATCACTGTAGCAAACCCTCTCTTTACTCAATGGATTGCGCTTATTCTCTTTCAATCAACAAAATGAGAAATGGGGGAGAAATCAAAAAAAGAGGTCTTTATTGAAGAGGCTTTGCACCTGAAATAGGACTAATGCAGATCCAGAAGAATGGTCTGGGCTTTCGAAAAGATGAAGATGCAAGGGGTAAAGAGACAGTCTTTTGAACAACCAAGCTGACATAAGGATTCTAGCTCGCGCCCACTTAGAGCAGATGGAGATTCTCGGACGGGGAAAAGCGGCACTCGACATCTATTAAACAAGACCAAGAACAAAGCCATACCATGCCCTCGGGAGAAAGTAGTGATGATTGCCATGAATGCTGCCCTCGAGGACGTGTACAAGAAGGTCTTTGCCGATTCCTATCAACATGGTGCATCTCTTAGTAGAGGGGCGTGAAAAGTGGAGACTTTGACCGTAGGGATCAATTGATAGACATTTTTCTTGAGGAAGAGAATCCAGGATGAACGCTTTTTTCATTCGCTATGCGCTGACTGGATGCGTACTCGCGTGATCAATCGATGGACGGGGGAATTGCGTGAATGATGAGACCGGCCTAACCTAAAGTCAAGGCTCTTCCCTCTCTTGATGGCGAATCTTGATTGACTGACACTAGGAACCGATTCGGAGAAAGAAGAAGCATGGCATGAGATAGGCGGCGGAGAAATTTCCGATAGCGAATTACTTGACTCGATGGATGGAGGGAGAGCCCTCCAACTCAAGCACGAAATCAATGTTGAGTCAACAATCATCGAGAGGGGTACCACCAAGCGAGATCGAGACCAGCCCCTTGTATAGGTATAGGGTTCCAAACCTGCGCTTCTTCAAATATCCCATAAATCTAAATAAAGTAGGGACTTCAAAGCTTGACTAAGAAGGGAGAAAGTTGACTTTGAGAAAGAAAAGGGGCGCCCTAGCTGCAATCAAAAAACAGCGCTAACGAGCAAGAAAGGGCCCCTTACTATAGATAGGGCCTTAGCGCTTTACTAATAACAAACATATATAGGGCTTACTTTTTTCAGCTTGATCGGAATCGATTCTATGATTGAATAGCAGAAGTGCTACTTAGTAGTAGAAACTCGGAGAGACAGACAGAGAGGGGACTCTTTCATACCTGCTAACTCCTAGGATGAGAAGTAGGTCCCTTGTTTTTGGCAGGAAGAGTTCCAGCCTTTGTTGCCCCTCGGTAGAGTGAGTCTACTTAGCGAACTGGCAGGACGCGGAGATCTATTGATCAATATGAATCTCGAGAGTGGATGGTTGATCGCCGCCTCCTTGTCCTGGGGGCTCTCCGGCCGGGGAGGGGCTTGCTAGCGTAACCCTTTCTCCCGGTGTATGTGAAAAAGAGTGACGAACTCATTTTTCTTCGGTCATAGGTTGGTCCAAAGAACGAGAGTCGGCTTCCAACATTAAGTCCGTTGTTCCTCAGTAGCTCAGTGGTAGAGCGGTCGGCTGTTAACCGATTGGTCGTAGGTTCGAATCCTACTTGGGGAGATTTTTTAGTTATCGCTTTTCTGACCTAGCGCTTGCCTCCGGTGGTGTCCTTCTCCTTTCTTTCTAAACTAGCAGAATCGTGGGACATCAAAAGCGGTAAGTTGATTGTTGGTTTTTATTCCTCACTCTCGTATAGGTTAACTTGGTTCGTTCCATTCTTAGGGAAGGATCCACTGGAAAGACTGGAGTAGTATCTTCATTAGCCGGAAGGAATTAGTCTCCACTAGCGTCATTCGAAGAACGAACAAGAAAGGGGTTACTGTTTAGGATAGATGGATGTGGCCCAATGGCTAAAGCTCTGCCAGCTTCTTGTAGACTGAACTCTCTTCTCTTTAGGCTCCGAGTTCTTTTTGGGGGGGATGGTCTAATTTACTAGTGGCAACGAAGTTCTTAAATGACTAGATTCTCCCGGAACGCTAGCTAAGCTAATCGTCTTAGTTCCCTTCAATTAAATCAATATTTTGATTGATTCAGGGCGCCGCCCCCCTTCTTAGAATTAGAACCCATTGAGGGGGGCCTCGGCCCGGGAAGGGGAGAGTGGCCGAGTGGTCAAAAGCGGCAGACTGTAAATCTGTTGAAGTTTTTCTACGTAGGTTCGAATCCTGCCTCTCCCACTTGTTTGTTGTAGACTTCAGAGAAGAGAAAAGAGGCATTCGTCAGCGTAGGAAGGCCAACCGAGCGAAGCTCTTTCTTTTTTTTGGCCGTGCCGTGAAGTGAAATTGTATCGTATGTTAGTTAGAGAGGTTGGCGAACTACTACGATCTATAGATTTCCCATCTATATCCAATCCCAACGAGAATAGGAGCGAGTCGCTTCCGGCCTGTCTTGTAGTCGTAGTCTTTTAGCTTATGTAGTCGTCGGCCTTCCTACACGCATGCGTCCGCCAGAATGCCTCCTTGGTTCGGGACGAAGCCAAGCCGATACATACGATAGGCGAAGGAAAGACCCCCATTTCATAGCGCCTGGGGAACGCAAGTTTGATCGAGGATTGGAGAGGAGAGGTGGAAGAAAGGGCTCGGGATGGATTTTGGAGTCTTTGTGCGAGCCGTATGCGGTGAGAGTCGCACGTACGGTAACGAGGGGGGTTCGCGTCTATACGTGTAGTGTGGTGCTTAGGCCTACCCACCCTATTTGTTCCATGATCTATGGGTCTACTGGAGCTACCCACTTCGATCAATTAGCCAAGATTTTGACCGGATACGAAATCACTGGTGCTCGATCTAGTGGTATTTTTATGGGGATTCTATTTATCGCTGTAGGATCCCTATTCAAGATCACTGCAGTTCCTTTTCGGGCGGCTGTAGGACGGCCGCCTATAGGTGGTAGGGTAGGGTGGGTGGTACCGCTCTGCGGCCAATCTTCCTAACCGCGCGCGGGCCGGGCTTAGAGCGCGTGAAACTCATCACTACCTCGTAAGGGCGTTGAGACCATAGCATGTTACACGAAAGCGCCGCTTTCTCTGTAGTGTTGTCACACAGCTGCCCGCCTAGAAGAGCAACTCGCTCTGTAGTGTTGTCACACAAGATAAGCACGCCGCCCGCCTGCTGGCCGGGCGAATCGAAGTTATCTTCCGGTCAACTGTCCACCCAGTCAAGTGCAAAAAACACAGTAGAATCACGCAACGCACGCTGCTGGTGTGCTTCCTGCTCGCGAGGAAAGAAAGAAGAGCGACAGGGTTCAGTTCAGATTTGACTGTTTGCAGCATGGGAGCAGATTCCCCAAAAAATCCCTGGGAACAATGAAAAAAAAAAGATATCTCGGTAACGAAAACTATAGGGGGCTGTATTGGCGAGATCCAACGGTGAACAGCTGCCCAAAAGAAAAACCGCCTGGAAGTCCGAGGACCTTTAGTACTGTACTCTACCCCCGAACCAGCAGCCTTCGCGCCAAGCAAGACCGCCCTTGTCCCTTTCCTTTCTCCATTCCGCCTCCTTCTTTGCTTTGTTCCAATAGAGTCTAAGGCAAAGTGGTTCGTATGCCTACTTTACCTACTTGACGAAAGGGAACGAACAACGTTTCATTTCCGGGTTTATGGATTGGATTCCGTCAGCCTCACGACATAATCAGAGTGAGGCTTTGGTTACCGGCAAACGCTTCTCCAAAG
>CM073605.1:61062925-61072925 GCA_037074985.1 Solanum bulbocastanum
CTTTATCTTACTGAACCGAGTGAGGTATAGACAGATTATACCACTGTGTTGTGGCGAGACGAACGGACGAAGCCAGAGGCTCCCTTGCTTGCTTTTGCTTACCGGACAAGAAGGATTATTAGACCTATTAATTATTAATGGACTATAGCGAACCATAAGGAAGACCCTCGTGGTCTCCCTTTGACTTGCTAGGAAACTGAGATCACACTCTTTCCTACTCCAGACAAGTAGTACGGGATACGGACTATAACTCAAGCCTACTGCTCCGTACAGAGTCAGGATTCAGGGATTTCAAACACTCTAATGGACTATAACAGCTGAGTAGTACAAGTACAATAGCCCTGAGTGACTCTTGGCTGCCTTCAGTGATAGACGCAATTACTTGGACGATTCTATTCCTACGAATAGAGACCGCAGAGGAAGGCGTTGTCACGAGACCCGCCCTCCGGGATAGAAAAAGAAAAAAATCCTAAGTGGCTTCTTGTTTGGGGTATCTGAACCGTATTCTTGTTCGGATGCTTGAATCGAACTCATCTGTTTATTTACGGCAAACCTTGACCATCGTTTCCAAGGGAAATTGATTGAATGCACGATCACGAGCCATTCCCACCGACCCATCATGAGGTCACATCTCATGAGTCTATCGTGCCAAAACTACTAATGCTAAGAATGCTTCGCCCTGACTAGCTAGTCTGGGAAGGTAGGTAAGTAAGAGGCGGATCTAGGGCTTCTTCGACTTCTTATTCATAGTTGAGATACTCCCAACCTCCACCAGCAAGCAGCACCGGAGTTAATCGTAACCTTTCGATCTGGGGGTCAGGAGCAGAGGTTGTAGTATCGTAGCCAATGCTCTTTGATCACCGTCACGAGATTTGACTATAGCTAATCAATCTCCTGCTTTCATGGAGTTTGGAATCTTAATGCTATACTTAGAGCGGATCTAGAAATCCCCAGGTAGTGGTAGTTGGCTTGGTGAAATCCGATAATCGATTGGCTTTAGAAAGGCGAAAGGCGGCTTGCCCAACCTAGACATTGTAACTGAAAGTCCTGCCTACTTCTCTTCTAGGCTTAGGGTAGTCCTAGACTACCTTCTTCTTTGCTGGCTTGGGAAAGACCCGCGGGCTATGGATCCCACTAATAGAATGGGACTATAACCAACCTTCCATGGTCTAGGTTCAAGGACAATACAGATTGTGGCTTGGAGTATCTAAGGAACGGTAGTCGTTTAGTGCGACAGCACTCTGGCTTCATGGACCTAATTTTTAGGGACGGACTCGCTAGTGTCCCAGGGGTGACACTACACACTGAATTGCCCACAACACTATTTTTCCACAGGGCTGAATCCATAGAAACCTTGGCCATTACTTTAAGCGGCGGATGATTGGTATGCAGGATCGGTTGCAACGGTTTCACATGAATGTGAATCAAGAGATTGGCTTGAAAGGCTTTCCAACTAGCCATAGTACCATTGCGAGTTGTCCTTCTTCTTTAATCGGTCGCACCAACTTGTTCCCGCTTTGGGAAGGGAACTTGGTTGGAATTCCAATTTCAAAGAAAACACATGCGAAAGGCAAGACATTGAGAAGGGCTTGTTCTTGAATTAGATGGAACATTAGCGGTCTTAGGTGATTTATCATTGCCCCCAGGAGAGGTTCGAAAGTAGGGCTATTCAAAGCACAGTGAGGCAAAGCGAGTGACAGGTATGCAATCCCCAGTAAAGTAAGCCAAGTAACGACTATCTACAACCTCTTCTTTCATTTGTCCTGAAAACAAGCTATTTGTTCTGAAAGAAAAGCAAGCTAAGACGCTTTTTTCGCGGCAAGAGCGGTGTTGTAGCATCAACAGGAAAGTTATTTGGCAGTTGCTTTAGCAGCTCCTTCTCTAAGACCGTCTTCAATAGCAGCGCTTATTCCAACAACACCAGCAAGAGCGGATACTCACCTAAGAGCAGATATGCCGACATCTTTCCACGTTCAAGCAGCTAATCAGTAAACGACTTCTCCGTCACTTGTTCTTATTCTTAAACCCTTCGTGCCCCATAGCTGTCGTAGTTAGATATCAAAGTTCTCCCTCTTAATGATAATTACTTTCCTGGGGCGGTTGTGCAAGACGAATGCAAGCTGTAGGATATTAATTGATAAAGTCAAAATCTTTCTCTAGCTCTAGACTAGCTATTCCGCATTGCCCTTTCGTGTCTTATTCCAGATCTTTATTGAATCTGAAGTTAAGTACTTTCACAATATGAATTACCAAATCTATAGGCTATGTCAATAGTCATCGCCTTGTCTGACTTCCGTCTTCCATTAGCATTGCCTACTCGTAAGACATATTATACAAAGTAACCAGATCCCCTCACTCGAGTTCTTTGCATTGAGCTCGCTTGGTTCGTCTGTTCATCGGTCATTGAAGGAAAGCGTTTATGGCTAGCGTAATGTCTTCTGCCTATCTGTATTCTAAGAATGTTCTCTTGCCCCCAGGTGTTCGTCATGGTCGCGGTAAAGGTTTGTTGGAGCCTGGTCGAGAAGTTCAGATGTTCATCCTGCGTGATGAGGGACAAGCGGTGGAAGAGGAAAGTTTCGTCATGGATATAGGTTTCCTAATCCTAAGGGAACAAGGGATCTAAAATTACAATTTTCCTAATGTGTTTTCATTAGACTAAGGATAGAATTCTCCGAGGGTTAGGAAAGTGGAGATAGGGTAAAAATCCCAAAGGATATTTACAAAGACTACTAAAAAAGAGCACGGACTTGGCTTGGTGTCGGGAATGGAAGAACAGCAAGAGACAGGGCTAATCGTTGGTTTTGTCTACTATATTAATTAGAATTATGATTGATATCCTCGAGGCGCTTTTCCTTAAGAGACGGGATAAGAAAGAGAGAGAGCTCGTGGCTGTATATTTTTTATCAAATTGATTCCTAACAGGAACAGGATTGGCAAATGTCACTGTGCGTAACACATTTAATTGGAAGTGGAATGAAGATAATGCGCTTTACTCTTTCATTTGTAGCTGGATTAGTCCTTTGGTTGGGCTAACTTGAATCAGTTTAGTTTTTCACTAAGCCTCATCTGAGTGCTATATACTATTAGCTCCTTGATTACTTATCAAATAAAATGAACATTTTTGAATCACCGCCTACGGCCCCTCGATCTTATTAGCTTAGTAGCAGCCGTGGAAGTTATAGTAGTTCTAGCAGAGTAAGCTAGAAGATGACCAATCTCCCCATCATGATTCATGATTGGTGGCGACTCGGATGGCATCTGATTAACTAGCGCAGGAGAGTGAGTTCCCGCAGGTCATTTTTTTCTCTTATGAGGCAAGTCTTTTAGAGCACAAGAACGACTTAGAATCGGTACCGCCATCCATGTTCAAAGAACAGATGCAGCTAACCAACGGGCAAGCAGGTTCCGCGGGTTAGGAGGCTGCCTTTAAGTGATAGGGGGGCCCTCATTTCATACAAAGGAAAGCAGAAGGATGGGACTGTCGTGTCGATCACATTCGATTGAGAGTTCTCACCTCTTTGAGCTTAGGTCAGCAAGAAGTCATCCCCGAGGAAAGAATGAGTCTTCGGCGAGCCGGTACCCACTACCTGTTCCAGAAACCTCTTTTCTCATAGCTCATAGGTAAGTGTGAAATTAGCCAGTTGTTCCTCTCTCGTTGGTCGAGCTACTTTGTTCCTCAAATAAGTCGGATTCGGGAGCCCCTATTAATGAACAGGGGAACGGAACCATAAACTAAGGCGATCAACATTCCTCTTCCGATTCATTGACTATTCTCACCTTCTACCGGTCAAGTTAGTCCGCCCCTCTCCTTTACTGGTGAGCTAGTCCTCGTTCTTTATTGATCGAATACGAGATCTCGGTATATGATTATTTAAGGTGTGGGGAGGGAAAGTTTCACATAAGTTTCCCCATTCCCGAGTGACATAAGGGAAAAGGGGTCTTTCACAATTTGGTTTGGACCCGGCCTGTACTTTTAGTGAGCAACCAAACCTCTCTTCTATACCCGGGGAGTTACGTTAGCGCTTAAGAATCTTTCTTTCGTAGGTGAATCTCGATGTCTATTCCTAGCTAATCAAGAAAGGGTTGTCCTCCCTCTCAATCAATGCTGTTCTCCCTCTATTTCCTTCTTCCGGTGGTTGAGCGAGTCCGTTCTTCGTCCTTTTCAGACGTTAGCGCTTGGTTGTTGCCAAACAAACCCAGTTCCGGTGGACGGGGGAAGAAGAGGAATCAAAATCAGAATCGGAATCTTGTTCTGAGAAAGGGTATGTTGCAGGGGAATCTGGCCCAGTTAATTAATCGGGTTTTAGAGAACACGGCCCAAGCCGAAGTCGGTTTCAGACTACTATCCGGCCCTAGCTGAATGGTTTGATTTTTCAACGAAAGATGGGTTTGAAAACTGGTACCAAATTGTCTTGATAAGGTGGGGATGGTTCTGCCCCTTTCCCCAGGAAATTGCTCTGATTGACCGAGATCTCGTGTTCTTTCAAGAGTGATATGACACCATGCTAGTCGGACGGGAAGTAAGGCTTAGGTAGGGCGCCTAGTCGGAAAAGCCGTAATCAGGTTACCCGAGATAGAATAGGGCTCAGTGCAATAGTAAATCTAGTAAATATAATAAGAGAAGAATTAGCGTAAGAAAAGCCTAGCCTTTCCCTTACCGACGAGTGAGTACCCTTTTTTCTCTTTTTAGTTGAGTTGGTGTTCAATGTGCCCCGTGGGTACAAACAAGATTGAAAGGGTCAACAATCCCTTACTTTAGTAAGCAACCTCAGTTCCCTTACTTGTTAAAGTAAGCAAGTCAACTCTCTTACTTGTTCTTGTAAGCTATTTCTTTCCCGTACTTTAGTAAGTAAGCATGTAAACGACCATCTCTCCGCAGATAAAAGACTAGAGTAGGCCCCATAGAGATGTTGACATCTGGGTTCACTGATCTTGAAAAACTAACGGAGATAAGGTCGATAGCTTGCTTTCTCGTGAAAGTACGGAAGAAGGTCGCTGAGGTAGAGTCCATAGGCAAACTTCTTAGGATGTCTTTGCCCCGTTCCCGGTTCCTTTTGAAGACCCATAGTAGCCGCAAAGCACCATTCTGCGCACTCAGAATAAAAGAGTGAATTTCCACAATGAGTTTCAAAGTGTCTATGAACATGAAAAATCTCCTTTCTACAGCTTACAACTTTCATCGCCCTTATATTTAGCTCTCCAAAGAGCAATTCTTCTCAAAAGGTGCTGACCATTCTAAACGTGGCTTCAAAGTTATTCTTTCTAAGCGCGGATTCAGTTGATTAACTGTGCCACCTTCCTTCTACTAGTTGATTTAACCGCATCAACCGCAAAGAAAGTGACGACCTATTCTCTAGCAGCAGCAGGGGCAAGCCTAAACATCTACACCTTCCATGGGAATTTTGGAAGAATTCCATTTCCTTAAGGAATCAGTCCCAAGAGCGGCTACGACTACGAGAGCAGTTACCCTTCTAACCTTAACACCGGTTACGTCCTTCTTCTGTCATCGGGGATGGGAACCTTGGTAGGAATGTTGGAGGGTTCTCGGCAGGTAGGTTTGATGCTAGCCTTGTTGCCTTGGCATTGGCTGATTCAAGACATCCTCGCAAAGGCGCCATCTTTCTTAAGTGACTTTTATAGACCTCTTTTTCTTAAATACGATAATTGGGTTTTTGAGACCACTGCGATAAATGAGCTTTTGAGACTCCGTTTTGTTAACAACAGGTACTCTTTCTGCCTTACTTTAACAAGTAAGCAAGTAAACTACCTTCACGGGTAAGGATCATCTGCCCTATGAAAACTCATAGCCTCGATAGTGGTCTAAGGCAAGAAAGTATGATCCGTCACGTGTGCCAAGGAGATGGCGATTAACATTGAATTCTCTCCTCTTGTTTTAATATGAATTGACTCCGCTTCGGTCACTTTCTTCGTAGGTCCTTAAGCAACTCCTCTTGTCACTAGTCACTATGGCCGAAGGTTAGCAAGCCTGTCTCTTGATATAAATAGTCATTCCTTTCTTTCCTTTGTTAGAGAATCACCTCTCTCTGGTCTGGTAGGAATTCCATCTCTTCTGTAGTCATGCCTGTAGTCAGCCAGGGAGTGAGGAAAGCCGCTTTCAAGCCAGTACGGTACCACTCTCTCCTCAAATCGGATATTGGACCCTGTTATCGAATAGGTTCTTTCAGCTAGGAATGGAGTATAGGTACAAAACCGGTTGAAAGCTCTCCAACGGTAGCTGTCGAACGGTCAAATCGGCTTGTCTTCGGTCTGTCAATGAACTTCCTTCTCGCCCTTGATTACAAAGCACCACAATCTAAAACTGTCAAAAGAAATTGAACATGATTGTTGCAACTGTTCATTCCTTAATTTCACAATCATAGATGTCGTCACACGAGAATAGGTGGAGGACTTATTAAAGGCATATCTGGGGGAGAGAGAAAAAGAACTAGCATAGGGTATGAAATCCTTGTTGATCCTTCTCTCCTCTTGCTCGACGAACCAACTTCAGGCCTTGATTCGTCCTCCGCAAGGAAGGAACGAGTCGGTTCCCCTTTCCGTCTTTCGGTAGCATAAAGAAAATAGATTCAAATTGACAAACCACCAAAAGAGTGAGAAAAAGGGGGCAAGTGTACATTAGGCCATGTGCAACAAACAAAGTACAAGGATAGCACCGTACCCTCATAGTCCTCAATCTTTGGCACATCTGGATCGGCGGAAACTCACTCGGTCTGCGCGTCTACCGGGGCACCATACTGACTTTTATATTTATGATATAAGGCATCTCTGATCCACTTCATAAAGAGTGAATAGAATTCACTCTATACCCATATCCCTGGAACAACTGTAAAATAAACTCCATCTTAGTCTACCCGACTTTGACTTTGACTTGAAAGAGTAAGTTTTCGCCTCTGTTGTTGAAAAGTCAGGACCCGTTGGGGAATCTATTCTAGACCCGCCTGCCGGCCCTAAATCTATCTTACTCTTCCTTGGTCTCTTCCACGGATCGGTGGATATGAAATAGAATGAATTCAAGGACAAAGTCGCCGGTATACTGTGATCCAGACCCAGGAAGGGCCAGACATGAATCGGAAAGAGTAACTTTCCTCATAGGAGAAAGGGTGCGCGCTAAAGCTAGAGCAGCTCTTTTTCGCGATATAGGTGTAATTTCATTAATTCAGTACTTAAGGTCTTCCCTCGTCAAACGAATAAAAAAAAAGAAGGTTGGCTTTTCGCCGTGCTCCTTTTTTTCAGTTATAGGGCGGAGAGAGGGAGGCAACTGAAACTTTTAGAGTCGAGTTTACGCTCTTTCCTCCTCTTTCGATAAGCTTTTCATAGCCGTAGTCGTACTCAAGTACCCTTGCAGGGGAATCCACTTCTGAGATGGAGAGAATCCCGGGATGCATATGCTCTTTTCAGGGTTGAAGGAAGAAGTAAGCGCAGCTATTGGACTTCTTTGTGGTATGGCAGCAGTAGCAAAGAAAGAAGCTGCTCACTCTGCTTTACCGAGAAAGGGAGCAGTGAGAAAGGGGTGACTATCATACGGAAATGAAACTAGTAAAGTAAGATGCCGGAACTCTTGCTTTCGTCTTGTCTTTACTCTTCCCCCCATCCTCCCGTCGCCTGTCCGCTCAACTCTGATACCCGAATCTCCTTTTGTTTGAAGTTTATTGGACATGAATGAACCCGAACAGACGTACCCGCCGCTTCTGCTTTCTGCCATATGGGTTCAGTTTCATAATGTTATTACCGGACTCCATTTATTGAATTTGGTCTAGCTATATTACAAGCTTCTGTTTTTACGATCTTAATCTAATTATAGTAGACAACCTACTTTCTTAATAAAGAGAAGTTGGGGACATAGTAAACCTCCTACTATAAGAGCGATTCCCTGGGACCGGAAGGGGAAAGATTGAATCTTGAAAGACTGAGCCCCCGGCTAGCAAGATCGGGAGGGTTAGTGTCCTCTTAAGAAGGAATACCCAACTTCTGGGGTCAGCTTCGATCACGAGGAGAGAAGAGCGGACCATTGAAAGTCTCAATTCCTATCCGCCCAAGGTAGAGAGTTCGATTTCAAATCCAACGATTTATTGACCTACGAATCTGCTATTACGCAACTCAACCCTTCTCCGCAAGCTCTTTCAGTTGTTGGATGCGCAAAACAACCTATTCCCCTTTACGACGACTCGGTGACCTTTGACACGTTACACCTGGTTGCACGTAATCTTGACTTTCGCCCTTCACTCGTGCAGTTGGACTGACTAGTGACTTTAAATTCAACCTTGAGACCGAGCCCTGCCTCTCACCTTTCGGTTCATTGCAAGGAAAGACTAAAAAGAAAAAAGGAAGCTTTCGGCGGACACAAGCCCTCGGGACTTGACACTTGGACACCGGGAAGCTTGCCCCAGGGTCCTTCGTTTGGAACTGCCCTTTTCCTTTCCAAAGTGGAATTCCTCCTTGCTTTCCCCTTTGACCTGTGCCAAACTCCACTTTTGCTGTTGCCAGGTGGAATGATTCATTCAACCTCGGTATCGGCAACCAAGACACCCTTCTCTGTCGAATGAATCTTCAAATCATCATCTTCAAACCACGACTCCGATCACGGTTTCCAGTTGACTTTATCTCAGGTGACAGGGGCAGGAGAACACTTCACAAAATGCGCTTTGACAGCGAGCGAGATCTTTGAAATTCAATCAGAACAGCACTGGGTGGGTAAGATATAGGATTCTTGTCTGAGTCGCGTGGATCACAAAATGGATCTATGATTTCAAGTCCACTCGTTGATTTCGAGAAAACCGAATCAATTGGCTTTTTTCCCAGCGATGCCTCCAACTCGAGATTTTGATTCATAGAACTGGCCATCAAATGTATATTCATCCATCTATCAGCTGCGTCTTCTTTAGTGAATGAAAGAGGGACTCGTTTCATAGGTAGCAAGGATAGGAAGAAGGGGTTCAATGAAGGCTGCTGTTGAGGTTTTTATTCCAACTAGCGAGGAAAGGCCTCGTTTTGGTCCTGTAGAATGAATGTGAAAAGCAGAATCCTCAGAATCGTATGATTCAGATACCTGACGAAATGAACAGATAAAAGATCGGGATAGCCGGGATGACCTATTTCAAGATCAGATGATCCACCTCTTTGTCCGCTTGGGAGGGCTAACTCGGATAGGTCAGATACGAGGGAAAGAGCCCATAAAAGAGAGATCGGATGCCCTTTCCGATGCAGTTCACGATGCGGAGCTGCCAACTAGCTAAGCTAGGTAGTTTGTTGTTAGAATATCTATCCTAGTAGGAAGATGGAAAGAATATACTATACACTATAGGAGAGTCAAAGAATAGGCCTGTTGGAACTATATCAAGATTAGAATGACAAGGAATATCCGTATCCGTATATAATAAGTTGGGCTCTATCCTTCCCGCCCACCTCATTAATATCTGGAGGGAAGAATCCGAGGGTAGCCTGATGATTAAGGGACAGGGACACTGTCAACAGGGTATGGTTCTTTTTTATCACCCCGGATGACGCACACTGCTTTAAATAAAGCGCAGTGAATAATGCGCCAGACCGCCTAACCAGTTGAACCGTTCTCTTATAGAACGGGTAAGCCACAAAAGAATGTTCCTTGCTTCCAGCTATCCTCATGAGTCATTTTTGCTGTAATCTGTCTCTCGATAAGAAGCTTTCTTTTGATCCGGGGTAATCTCGTCTTCTTGAAGAATTACGGATTCCTAAACCTAGTAAGGGAAAGCGATTCTACTCCAATTGCATTCATCAGTTGGATGAGAGTGAGAATAGAAAGGAAGCCGGGAGGAAGAATGGAGTATAGCATTACCTCTAGAGTACAACCCTACTCCTGCGCCCCTCAATCCCATATCTACTACTTAGTCAAGCCCTTAACTACTTCTATATCTTAGAACAACCCTGCTCTCTGATCGACGTTTTATAGTCTTCATATCTATGGAAAGAGGAAGCTAGGAGAGGATTCTAAACAATTCTATCGAGC
>CM073605.1:61080425-61100664 GCA_037074985.1 Solanum bulbocastanum
GGAACAAAGGACGAAATACAATCGATTCCTCCATTTAAGTGGTTCTCGCTTCTCCTTGTTCCTGTTCCTAACTCCTCCCCGGGTAGTTCCCAATGTTTGGCACTTTCCATACTTCATGGGTGCAACATCAACAAATTCGCTCATGATCAAGTTACAACCTAAGATCTATGACCATATTATGTTAACTGTTCGTATTTCGTTCATTCCATCGGTATGCTCCCAGGTACCTGTAATTGTGATCCGTTTGCCAGAACCAAGGGGTCTTTCTGTAGAAACCTCCACGAACTATCGTCGTTTTTTGATGGTTTTTCCGCTTCTCACAGCTGCTCTTTCCACACCTCCGGATATCTGGTGCCAAATTGTCGCCCCTTTCCTTATTTCTTTGATAATAGAGTTGGCTATCTTTGTGGCATCGATTGTACAAGTTCGTGAAGAGGGCTGGACGAGTGGAATGAGGGAAAGCGGCTCGATCGACAAAAAAGAAGAGTAGCCTCCCTAGAACCTGGCAAAGTCATTATCAATGAATTCCCGAGCAATTCTCAACCAACATATGCGATTCATTCCCGTAAAGATTATAACACACAAGAAGACCCCTTACCGCTCCGTGGGGAGCGGGATGAGTGATACATCTGGCGAGCGCCGGTGAAGAACGCAAGCAAGGCTGGAGCTCGGGTATTGATATATTCCATCAAGAGAAAGGAGGCAGACTGGTAAGAAGGCCAACCACATAGGGGGGGCGAACCGAAAAACTCAGCTTTTCGGAGCGGACCAATCTTCCGTGCCGCCCCCCCCTTACTCTCTCTCTATAAAAAAGCCTGCGGGAAGCGCGAAGAGCTAAGCCACTAATGTCGTGGCGAAGGTTAGACCTCATAAAGTCAGCGAAGCTAAGGTTTCGTATGTGTTATATCCTTTCGATCGAGCGAGAACTTATAAGGAAGGCCTTCATTGCCCTTTGAAAAAAGTAAAAAAAAAAGAGCGCTAGGGAAGAGAGAAAGTTGCAGAAGTGCTTCTAGATCTCATGGAATAAGGCAGAATTTCTAACAAAACTTTCCACCTCTTGCTTTCATAGAAAAAAGAATTTAGGAGATGAAATCCCGATTACATTACTGCAGGCCAAAATTGGATTTGAAAGAGCAAGCCAGAGAAAAGAGGCGTTGAGATAATACCTTTAATCCTAATCTCATCTACTGAAAAAGGGAGCCCCCTTGATCACCTGAAGAGATTTTTAGGCAGAATTGGCATAATTATTACCGTGAGGATTGAGCTGCCAAAAGAGATTATCCTCCTTTGGGCTGGAAGATAAGATTTATGCAGTCCATAGAAAAAGAAAAAGAAGAAAGTATTCTGAAGCCAAATGCTCTTGGATGGGTAGTTGAATAGGGGGATAAATCCTTTTTTCTCCTTTATATTGAATGTAGTCAATCATTTTGAGGTCATGAGAACAAAGAGTCATAGAGATGTGAGAAGTTTTGCTTTCGCTATCGACTGACCGTCCTGTTAGCAGTGCTATACTAGATTGGCACCCTAACTGGTACCTATACAGCTACTCCTTGTCAGTTGCTATATTTTTTCACCTTGAGGCTGAGAGGTTAACTCCTTCCACTCTCAACCGCCTTTGCTTATCTTACTAGTAGCTCTATCTATTGGTACCAGCCAGGGAACTCCCTCTTTGCGAGCTACTTACTTTATCTGAACCCTCTACCGACAGATGCGCGAATTGCACTGGTCATTGTGCGGAATGCCCTCTAAGCCAGTCAGTCAATGGAGGGACCGGGGCGCTAGGTATTTTCTTTCTTCTGGCCGTAGGTGTGATCAATGCCATTGAGCTTCGGTACTCTAAAATAGTAGTCGGAATTCGCTTCTGAGTGAGCTTCCTTCCTTATGCTCTGGCCTGACCTTCACGAACAGCTTTCTTTCAGCTACCAACTTCAAAGCTTGATCTCATCTCTCTTCTTTTGAAAGTTTAGTACTATTATTGTTGGCATGGAAGGAGTTCATCTTGAATTGCCAGTACAGTGATTGGAGGCCTTCCTCACCTGTTCTAGTGACATAGGCCCATCCGGTCGAGAGAAGAGACTTGAGATTAGCCACTAGGTGAAGTACCAAGGAGAGGATCGGCTTCAGCCATAACCAATACGGAGGGATTGACATAGTAAAGGAGGCTAAACAAAGCTATCAAAGGGATGTGCCCAGGCTCGGAATATCCTTCTTTCGTACCCAAGAGTAGCCCTATTTCTAATAGGAGCAATTCAAGCATTAATTAGTACTACCTCAGATCTAAAAGGAAAGGAAGGAGAATAAGGGAAGGTGCCAAGTAGCTGATTGCACATTACTAAGGCAAGGAATAAGACGTCTGAGAAGGGATGCCGAAAAAAGGCTTCAATTTAATCTGGTGCAAAGTCAGTAGTACTAGGGCCTTCGAGTTGGAATTTCCAACTATAAACAAGTGTAGCGAAGTCACCTCCATTCTCGATTTCTATTGCGACAGAGGGAGGTATCATAATAGAGTCAAAATCACGATTAGAGTCAGTCCGGATAAAAGGAAGAATCCAATCCCCTTCTTCCTGATCTTATTGGCCTTACAGCGGGCCTAAGAGCAAGGAAGTCTCAACTCCCCAATCCCCCAGGGTGAGGGGTGAACCTTCTGTCTGATTCAATCTCATCTATTGCTGCTTTCGAATCGGCTGAAAGAGTATTTTGATGTCACTTAGGAGAAGTATAGGGAAGTGTGCCTGAGTCTTCTATAATAAGTAGTTGTGACTCGGTCTAGCTAGGACAGAGCCATCCTAAAGAGACTTTCTTCTGTTCTAGGTTTCCACAAAGCGGTATCAGGGTATGAGAACGCCTTTCTCCTATATATAATCAAGTCTTTGGTTTAGATCAATCAATCCTCAATCCGGGCTCAATGACCGGAATGAATGGCTTTCTCCTGTCTCCTCATGGATCCAACTATTAGGTTCGTGGGTTTGTGGTCCGTGCCTAAAGCAACTCTTTTCCATTCGCGAACGTTTAAGAAGTCATCTCCTGATTCGTTGATCTATTGAGCTAAGGCAGCTCTGCATATAGTGTTTTAGACTCATACTTCATCGCCGCCCGGTCCTTTCGAACCTTAATCTTAAGAAATTCCTGAACGAGAAAGCGGTATGTATGGTTGGCGTATGCCTGGAAACTAGTCCAGAATGATATCATCAACTGCACGATAGACCATGAGTAAGCACTTTTGACAGCAAGAGAAGAGTCCTCCTCCTCACAAGGACCGACTCCTTTAGGTGCGAGGTGCGATCAACCGCGAAAAGTCAGTAATAAAGAATCCGCTCTCCGGTAAGCGAAGGAAAGCAGGTCAAAGCCTGCCAAGGCGTCAAGGCAGTTCGACAAAGGCAGAAAGAGTCTCCGTCCTGAACACAGAAGGAAGGCGGGTTTGTCAATGCTTGAACTGATTGATCTAAGTGAGCTACGAGGTTAGTCTTCTAGGATCAACTTGCTTCAAAGTGCCCATTAATTATTTGTTAATTTCAGGAATGATCCTATCAGTGATTATGTACTAGGCTTATCTAATGAATTGAGTCTTCCAAGAAAGGTTTCTAATGAATCTGCTAATTGAGGTTCTAGATTCGTTCAAAAGGCAGAAAGGAATAGGCTAAGGGCCGTACCTTAATGATCCCTAACCATATTGATGTTCCTGAGTTCTAGTCTTTCTGGTAGCCAATGATCTAAGGGAGCTAGCAGTGCAAAGATACTCAAAAGTGGTACGCGCACATAAAAAAGCGGTTGGACGGTGTCTTTCTCTGTTTTGTTCCTTCCTCGGCAAGCTTGGGAGTTTCCTGATGTAAGCTCCCTGGGTACGGTTTCGGAGTTTATGTAAATGCCCTATCTTCAAAGGGAGCTGCTGACTTAAGGTATCCCCTGATCCGAGGGTGAGCTAGAATTGCGTATGGTGAAGAGGAAAGGAAGAAGTCATTGTAAAGGAAGACGACATTTACCATTTCCGCTGCCTGCCTAAAGGCTTATTGGTAGCTCTTAGGTTCTCTGTCAGTAGAGTGATTGCCAAAACCTAGGTTTTCGGAGAATAATAAGAAGAGACGGTTGTAGCTTTTAGAGACTATCCTCTGCAGCTGTAGCTACGTGGAAGCCAGCTGCTTAAAGACAAGCCCCCTAACCATTCCGCTATTCCTGCCCTAAAGCAAGGGAATCCGCTCTGACCCACCACCCTGGTAGGAATTGCCAGATTTACAGTTAATGAATCCTTGTAATACAAGTTCTTTCCTCTAACGATGGCTACGAACTACGCGAACTGAACTGTCAAGGCTTTCAAACCAAGACTGAGAAAGCTCAATCAATAAAGAGTATTTTAGTGGAATGGCTTAACTTACTCCCCATACGAGACCGGAAAGGAAGCTAGCGAACCTAGGGTCAACACCAAGGTAGGGGCAAAAGGGAAAAGAACGATGTTTGATGTGAACGGAAGCACGCATTTCGCTAAGAAAGCAAAACAGGAAGCGGCGATAGCAAACATTACCCTCACTCAGAACAATATGCTCTTGGGAGACATGAAGCACAATCAACCTCTCTACCTTAAGACTTCTAACATGGTCGATTCTAGATAGAGCACGGTAACCCACAACCCCCTACTCTACAAAACAAAGAGTGGAAAATCTCTTCATAGGGTACTGTAGCTGTACAGCCATAGTACCATAGGGATGGTGAGAGTTCATAAGAGCCCGAATTTAGATAGGTGAAAGATCCTTACTCAAATTACGAACCCTGAACCTCTTTGCGAATTCACAGCTGAACCTTGATGGGAAATCATAGATTTCTGATAGGAAAGAAAAAGCCCAATTACAAAAAATTTTTTCATATACACGAGCGTCCTCCTACATTGTCCCCTAGTACAGCATACTTAAGAAAGCGGTTTCCAGGGTCAACCTGTTTAACTGCATGCCAGACCACTAAGTGATGAGACCGTGCAAACAAAGGCAACGAGGAGCGCTAGCCGGAACTGGACAATGGGTGGGTGTCCAACAAACATTCCTTAGCTAAGAAGGATTCATTCACCGCAGCTTCTCTTACTAGCAGATGAAACTAGCAACATCACATCATATAGAATACCGATTGACAGGCATTCAAGTCTATCTTATAGTTTATGTTGATGATCTCATTGTTTCCGCGAGCGCATCCTTCATTTCCAAGCTTTATTTCTATCGTAATTTTTCCATCTGGGCGCCTATTCATTCTTTTTTGGGGTGTATAAAGCCACGGAGCGATTCAGGCATCTATCTTATTGTATTGACGCAATTGGAAGATCAGGATTTCTCCCTGCCGCTCAAGCGGGATCAGATCGGGCTTTAGCGAGAACAGCTGTAATTGAATCGGGAACGGAAAGACTTCACTTCAACTCAATAAATGACGTCTACTTCGTAAGTGCTAAGGCAAAATATATCACCGAAAGGAAAGGTGATAGGGGAGCCTAGCCATTTCACTCTACCTGAGTAATAAAGTGGAAACCCCCCTCACGATCGATTAAAAGGAAAGTCGCCCAGAGATATTTGTTCAAATCCAATTCGTGAAGACAGAGTAAATTCAACAAATCTAAGGAAGCAAGTCCTAGGCCTCACTATCTATCAATCAAGAAGGTAAAGGAGAGAAGGTTTGATTGAAAGTAGTACGTCTGCAGGGATCTGTCGTTAACGATTTGACCGGGACACATCCAATTGAAAGTCTAATCCCAACCTCTTTGGAAGGAGCTCCAAAAAAGACTTGACTTCAGAGCGGGGAATCTTCCTACAAGTGAGCACCAAGTCAAATGTATTCAAAAAGGGCTATACCTCTGCCTAGACAAAGAGGACTTTAAGGCAGCCTCGTAGGAGACATTGGATGTAACCAGCCTTCAAAGGCGGAGGAGTCAAAAGCAACTTTCGATTCAAATTAGAGAAATGCTGAGCTTTATCCGCTTCAATTCATTAAGGTATTATTCTATATAGCCTTCTAAATAGTCAGAGTGGGAACTCAAAAGCAAGAACTCTTAACCATCATTCCTTAACTCTAAAGGGCGTGAATGTGTAGATCAAGGAAGAAGGGTGGGATAGCGCCCGATTGATTGAGCGTCTTACAGCCCGTCATGCAAGCTAGCAAAGCCAGCGCAGAAGCAGCCCCCGGATCCACACAGGGTACTTCAAAGGAGGTTATCTTTAACCTACTGCTCAACAATTCCAAATCGAAATTTGAAATCTTTATTGGACCGTGATGGCCAGCTAAAACTTAACGGGGTTGAAGCATCTTCTTGGAATCACTAAGGAAGTAGGAAAGGATCCAGGGTTGCCTGAGGCCCTGAGAGCCAGGATGCTTGCTCTTGAAGATGAAGTAAACATGGTCATGGGCCAATATCTCGGTGCTGTTGAAGGTATGAATGAACACTTTACCCTAATTGGTTGGGGGTGGGCGGGAGCTTAGTAGTTGCTTAGTCGTTCAAAAGTCAGACTGTCGTAAGCCCGACACTATTCTATTTACTCTCTCAAATGAGGGGCTGGTTTATTTTGCTATAGGGGCCATCTCCTGTCATCCCTTACCTATGGTTCAGGAAAGGGATTGACCGGAATGATTGCAACGAGACACACCAACACCACTACTTAGAGGTGGAAAGGGGGGCGGTCGGAGGATGACAGAGCAATCACGCCTTGCTCCCTCCTGACATCTATTGGGAGGGAACCTCCTTTCAGAGTGTGATTCGTCGTTTCCAATGCGGTTAATTGCTATTAGGCTTTTTAGGAAAGTTCCCCTCTGCCTATGCAGTTAGCTCGACTCCAGGTATAGCTCTTAATGGGCATGTAGCCGTAGGCGGGAACTCTTCTTTTTATCTTATTCTTTGGTCAGGCTGGTAATCCCAACCAAATAAGCAATCGCAATCGCTACAAGCAACCTATTTCATACCCTTTTCGTCGTACTTCCTCTTCTCCTTCTCTTCTTTCTCTCCCTGCCGAGCTTGTTGGAGTGCCATTGCCAAGATCTAGTGTAATTCCCTTTCCCCGGGAGCCAGTCCCACTAGTGCTAGTATCAATAGGAAGATCTCACTTCTGTTTACTCAGACGCCTCTTTCTTATCGAAGACTCTGGCAGCTGGAACTCATCGGCAGCGACTCTTACCACTGCAACCTAGGCACTCAGGCCTTGGAGCTGATCTGTCAGTCCACCGTTACCACAAACCTCTACTTTGAAGTGAAGCGACTTCGTTCATTCCCGAGTCGATAATTGCCAGAGGATGGAACCCAGTAATGGCACATCAGCTTACCGATTCCTTAATAAGCATTCATTCCTGGACTTTACAAGTAACAAGTTATCCCCATATGGAGTCCGCCCAAGGGAGAAATCCAATCCAATGGGTCACTGGGACTGGGCTTGACATCAAAGACAGAGAAAAGCGTATAAGCGCAAAAAAGGAAAATTGCCTGGGAAAACAATCCCAAGGGAAGCTTCTCGCTAGTGCTTTGCCCCACCACTGAACATTGCGTTGCTATGGTCAATAAACAGCCTTAAAGTGGTTCCGAATGACCTTGAGGAGGCCCCGGCGCAGCACCTTTCTCGCTCGAAGGATCTATGAAAAGAACGTCCCACTACGAATTCCTATCCCATTAATAAAGTACAGATAAATAATATATTCCAAGTCTGACTTTTAAAGCATACGCATTGAAAAAAACCTTTGGCTTTGGACTTTCTGCTTTGATAGATCTTTCCTCTCAAAATAGGTTTTACCTAACCCACTATGTCCTTTGTTTAATACCCATTTTCAGGAGCGGGAATCTTGAATTGAAAACCCTTTCTTCTGCCCTCGCCACTTCTTTCGCTGACCCTATCCACCTCCTTTGCGGAATACCAGAAAAAGAGATGAATTAGCGGATCATAGGGCTAAGTCGAAGCATGCCTGAACCTTCTTCGTCGGAGACTGAGTTAATATACAATCCCACTTTGGAGACTTCCCTTCGGGATAGGTAGGATATGGTGCCACAAATTGTAGTCTACTCGGCATGCGTCGATTCTTTGCTGGAGAAGCCTAGATCACTAGTTTTGGACTATCGAGAAACCCCCCTCTGCCCGCATCCCTGGAACTTGCTTTGCTTTTTTGCTTTAAAGACCCCGCCTGCTTCACACCTTCTATGATAGGGGAAATACTTCCGCACGAGTACTAATTTGATTAGCATAAATGAGCCTCTTCTGAGCCCTTGAGATTTTACATATCAGCTTCAGAAGATTCAATTGGATCATTCTTGGCACAGAAGAATGAGGAAGCAAAGGTAGAGTGTGCTCTGGAACTCCAACACTTGGGTTGAACAAAAAAGGCTCAATCTTTCACTATTCAGGAGTAAGGGAAAGCAAATGCGATCTAAGCAAGACGCCCTGGAATTCCATTCTGTAGGGAAGGAGGACCTACTGAATAAGTCTCCAATCAATCGTAGGCGGGTGAGAAAATGGATTTGCCTCTTTCATTTAGTGTTCATTGTCGAATCGGACGCTTAACCCCCGCCCCCAACTACGGGGGAAGTCACACTTTAACTTCCTGCCTTGACCTAGGCCTCACATCGATCGTTCTGTCCACTGAACTCATCAATCAACCTTGACCTTGACTCTCACTACGTACTCCAACTCTATCTATTAATGAAGACGCTTTATCTAATGAAGCAGGAAGAAGACTAGGAAAGCAATCGAACAGACAAGGCTCTGTAAGAGAAGAGCTAACTGGAGTACGCCTGGAACGACGAACGAGGAGTATGAGAAGAGAGTTTCGAAGGTCAGATCGGGTTGGCTGGTAAAGCTTGTGTTCCAGGTCAATAAAGACTACAAACAAGTACTGCTAACAAGAAGCTAACAAAGCGAGGCTGCTAAAGAAGAGCTTGTTCCGGTTCCGGATACGAGAATAAGAAGAACGGAAGTACAAGAGGACAAGAAGGAGAAGAGGCGAGTACAGTTTCACTTCAGTTTCACTTGCTTGGTAACCTCTTTCCCGGTCAGAGATAGGAAAGAATCCAAAGCTTGCAAGGATGTTAGGCTTCGAACGCTGTTAGGACAGAGAAATTGGAAAGCTAGGACGAAATAGCCTACCTTGAATACAGAATCAATTACCAGACGGACTGGCTGGCCCACTTGTACGTAATAGAATAGAAATCAAGGCAAATTCCCCTGATGGGAGTGAACATAGGGATTCCCCGACGAACGAATGCAATACATGGAAGGCTTACGGATGTAGTACTGGACGGCTTTACCTACGACATTTCCTACTCCTACTTTGCCATAATGTGATGTGCTTCCAATGCCAATAAAAAGTAACCCATCCAATAGTATTTAACATCCAAAAAACTGCCAAATAAAACGCGTCCCATGCCGAAATATCACAAGTACCGCCTCGCCCTGGGCCATCGCACGGAAAACTATAACCGAAATCCTTTTTATCTGGCATTAACTTGGAATCACGTGCATCTAAAGTACCTTTTACTAAGATCAATGTAGTTGTATGTAAACCAAGGCCAATAAGCAGGCGCATCACTTATGCAATATAGGAACTTCAACTAAGAAAGAAGAAGAATAAGAAGAATTGCTTAAGTAAGGTAGTCGCTTCTTTTTTTCGGTATACCGCTCTGCTCGCAGAGCAAATTGACTAAAATCTTTCCGAATATCATGAATATCCTTCGCCCCCTATCTCCTCATCTTCCTATTTATAAGCCACAGCTTACTTCGACGTTTTCAATTTCCCATAGAATCTCCGGAGCTTTCCTAGCCACTATAGTTCTCTTTTTTTATCTTCTTTGTCTGAAAATGGGTTTGATTTGCTTCACCTATGAGAATTTCTACCAATTCTTCTTTTATTCATCAAAGCTCATCCTAATCGCCGTCGAGATTACTGCCTTAGCCCTGTCCTATCATCTGTATAATGGAGTTCGTCATTTATTGACAGATTTTTCGGTATTTTTCTTTAAACTCGGGTCCCTCTTAAAGAGGACGAAAGAGGAAGTTTCCGAGTTCTATATAAAAAATTCTAAATTTTTCTTGTTTTTTTTTAAGTGTTGCTATATCACAATTTTTTTTATTCTTTTCTCTCTTTCCTATTCCCACATCTTTCCGACCATAGAAGTAGATAATCATGGTCGAGCCTTCCAGGTAATTATGCAGCTTTCTCTCTATCTTTTACATTTTCGCCTCTTTACGACTAAAGAAGAAAAAGAGGCGAAAATGCTTTTGATAATTTGCGCTTTTTACTCTGTGATAGCGACCCTCTTTCTAAAGAACCTCGTAAGTCTCGAGGTTCTTTTATTCATCATGGTTCCACTTTTTTTTTTTTTTCTTATTTTTCTTCCATCGGACGTTCTTCCTTTGCCCATCCTTCTCTTCTATTCATTGGAAAAGGGACTGGCGCAATGGGCCTTTTATCTTCTCTTCCAGCTGATAGCATACTACGCCCTGTGCTTCTTTTTGGAAGCTCGCCCCAAACAGTCAATTTATCCCCTTATTCTACCTTTTTTCTTTTTATATATTTTAGGCAAAGTCCATTATAATGAAGATTTTCTGCTGCATGAACCGGCATGGCTACTCGTCCTTGT
Organism: Solanum bulbocastanum; assembly: GCA_037074985.1. Lineage (NCBI taxonomy): Eukaryota > Viridiplantae > Streptophyta > Magnoliopsida > Solanales > Solanaceae > Solanum > Solanum bulbocastanum. The sequence continues at coordinate 61,091,005 of CM073605.1, forward strand.
GTCGGGGGCTTGCATAATTTTCCTTTGCTTTAGAAAACGCGGAAGGGTTGGATTTCTTTGGGCATTTTCTATTTATTTGGTTTCTAGTACATGTTTGGGTATGATTTCAATATCGTCGGGCGGGGATAACATATCTTGCCCCATTCCCTTCCTTTTTATCTTATCGCATATCTTTCTCTTTTTGGGGATCTTTGTTTTTAAAAAGAATATCCTACCCGCAAAACAACCTATAGTCCCCTTACTTTTTGGGGCATTTTTGTACATTTTGCCGGACTTTCCAAACCTGGAGTGGCTAGAGGGGTGGATCGGGGGACTCGACCTCCTTCTTCTCCTACTAGGACTTGTTCTCTTCATTTGCGGCGAAGAAAATGAATAGAAAGAAGAATTAGAACATCCGGGGGAGAGCGACGTCTATGGGCGAGTTTAGTTTAAAAGGCACTGGAGAAGCATAGCCGCTAAGGCACCTTTTCTTACTGGTGGATTTTTTGGAAACGGGGGAGTGTCTGATAAAGATGAACGGTAAGGATCGCATGATGAATTTTGCTTAGTGAAGGGTGGGTGGACCGGTGAGCCGCTTACGCTTTAAGTGAGGAGACAGGAGCTATCAAGCTTAAAGTAGTCCCTAGACCAGACAGAGGTTCTAGGGGGGGAGTCCGGATAGAGGATTCCTTTAAGCGGTCTGCCCGCAGATGTAGGAAGGCTGAAATTTAAGCCTCTCGAACTGCGTACCAAAAGCAACTCTATTTTCGGAAAAATAGGCTTGATCAGAGCCCTGCCAGTTCGAGTCTGGCGAGTTGCTGAAAAGAATGAAAGCAAGCAAGAGATAAAGATCTAGTTAGACTTGCCAGGTAAAACCTAAAAATGGCTGGAGAATCATTGCTAATCCTCAATCCTCATCCAATCCAACTCAAGCACCAGCAAAGGTAAGAAAGGCAATTGGCCTACTCGAGACATTGAATAGTGTCAATTTATGTCATGAGCTCCTTTTCAAGCAGCAAGAGGGCTTTCTAACAAAGAGAACGGCGCATTCGAGAACATCTGTGCGGGGATATCTAAACTATTGGATTCACCTCAGAGAAAGTTGACCCGTATCCGAGGGTCACTTCTCTTAAGACAGGCCTTGGATCGCGAAGACCCGAACCTTACCTGCTCCTTCTTCCTTGATAGAATAGCAAGGAACCCAGAGTCTGTGGGAGGCTTATTACTTCAACTAGTCCCCATGTTCCTCAAACGGATCTCTTAGTTGTTGAGAAGGTTGCCCAAAAGCGGTATATAAGGATCTAAGGCGTACCAGTCAATAAACCAGATATAAAGATGAAAGATGGCTACTTTCGCTTCACTACGTATCTAATCTCCTAAGCTTTTGGTGCTGCTAGAAAGCGTTCAACCGGCCAGATCTACTGAATCAACAGAAAGATACGTAGGTTTGAGAAAGGAAGACTCACTAACTGAGAAACTCATTTCTCAGTTCGAGGTCGACTAGATCGAGATCTTCGATCAACATCCTTACTATCCATGGTAATACCCAACATGGGACCCCCTTAGACTTAGATAAGAACGACTATCTAATTCATGATGCCAATAAACCTTAGGTGCCCGTACGTACTACCCGTCATACCCTTTCACGACAGATACCGTTAGAGCGACTTGCCCTCGAGTAAAGGCCTTTCTAACCAAAAGCTACAAGCGCACAGTTCGTAGCATGTCCTAGGTTCTCCATGAATCCAATGATCCATTCTCCATTCGAATTCCCCCACCGCAGGGTCCCCATTTTCCTCTACCCGAAATAGTTGGGCAAGAAAGGGGGGAACCTTTTTTCATAAGAAGAAATGAAAGTATGGAGGCCTCTATGCTCAATCGAATAAGAAAGCTCGAAAGGCAAAATTGCCTTTTTCTGCTTTCTAAAGGAAAGGGAGAGTATTGGGCAGACGTAAGGGCGACACTCAACAATTGTGCCTCTCAGAAGGACTACTACAGATTGCTCTATTTCGAGAACAGAGATCTCCAGATCAGGGAGAGAAAACATTCATGTTTTTCTCTCTTTCAAGAGATTCTTTCTCGGAATCCTGTCTTGAGGGGGGATGCTGCTGCCAATCCTACCGAGGACTTTATGGATTTCTTTTCCGAGAAACGAGACGCGCTAGACAAAAAGCCGCTCATGGGGCCCGGTAGAGAAAGACAGAAAGGAGATCGAGTTCATTGAGCAAGTCAAACTCGATCTTGCAGCACGCGGGCGCGAGTCTCCCTATATTCAACAAATTATTGGGTCGGGGTGAAATCCGGAGATCTACGAAGGAAGGGGTCTTCGACTGGGGTGAAGTCGTAACAAGGTAGCCGTAGGGGAACCTGTGGCTGGATTGAATCTTTCGCGATGGAAATGCACTCTTCCCCCAACTTCTCTCGAAAGTGAATACTTATGTAAACCGAAAAGCGCATAAAAACTTAAGAAAGGGAAAGCTCCTACTCAAGTCATCGAGTGACATATAAAAGAAGTCGACATCTTTATGCATGCGCAAAAAGCGATTAATCGAGATAGTGCAGAGGTGACAAAGCATGCATGAGGTTTCCTTCAATCTGGTGGTCCCAACAAAAAAAACATTAGAGCTCGCGGCCTCAGTTGGCAAAATCTGGGTTGTTGCCCCGAAGACAACTGAATGCTATTGTTATTTATTTCACTTGAGATGGGCCTTCTTACCACTGCTTCTGCCTATTACTATTTTTTTGTTGTGCTTCCTGGACAAAAGCTGGTTAGCCTTTTTTTTACTTACAACTCAAGTAATATTAGCTATTTGTGTAAAGCAACGATTCGTCAACCCACTAGCTTTTTTAGTTGCTTATTTTTTCAGTTTGTATACGTCAGTCGGTTGCCTATATGCAAGATCTTCATTCCTTTCACCGGAGGTAGCACTAGTCAAAGAGGGAGACTCTGTTCAAAGCGGTATGGTTGACGTTTTTTGAAAAACGTTAGCTTATCGCTAATCGCTTATACCCGTCCGTCCTGATAGTGAGCTCCTTTCAAAGTTGCAAACACAATCCCTAGCCTAAGTCGCAATCAACTTGATGCACTTTGTCGGACTAATGAGTATAGGACCTAATTAGAGGTGGTTGGCGCCTATATACCACTTCAAACGCTCTTTGTTTGGTTTCCGAATGATAAGTGGTATTGTACCGCTATTCTGCCCATGGTAACCAATGTTCCCATTCCTTTTGAATAAAGCTTGTAAAGCATCCCAGGTAGTTCTCTAAGCCCCGGTTAACCACCTCCCGAACTCTTTGCGTGAGATTCCACTTATTCTATGTCATTTTAAGCCTTAGGTAGTTGTTCCTCCCGCAGTTCTTTTCTTGGTCTGATAGTCTTGTTAACGCTTTCTAATCTACTTTCTATCTTGTACAGATCTTCCTTGCCCTTTCTTCCTCGTCCAGTGACGGTTTTGCTCCCTCTTTCAGTAAGTCTTCTTCTTTAGTAAGAAGAGTACTGCCTAAAGCAATGTGAGTTAAAGTGTCTATATGGGAACCGGCCGTAAACTCCTTTTCTGGTGTAGATCCCCTTCCTTATGAATCAGTTCCCCCGGTACAAGGAATGAGTGCTCCTAATGTCTTTTCTCTCTTTCGGTCGAGTGAGTCACGTGCGTTCAAGTTAAAGCTATCAGGGATGAAGCGTTAGTAGATATGGCTTCAAGTGTTGATAAATGATGTCCCCTTGGCCACTGAAGATGGCGAAGGCTGAGGCTGTAAGCTTATGAATAGCTTCCTTCAGCTATCTCGACGCAGTACGACCTTCCTCTCTATATAAAAGGTAGTTAGTAGAGGTTTGAACAGCATCTTTGAAGCTACATCTCCTCATGTCTTCAACAGCATATGAGTTCGATCCATTAGGTTATTTTGCTTTTCATCGTTCGTTCTTTTACTCGCTACAAGTACGGAACTCCTCGTCTTGCGACGAGTGGCTTGTCGCTCCTCTCCCTTCGGTCGAGCATCTTCATACGTTGGAGCTTTAGCTGCTTTCGCCCCTCCCGTAAAGTATTCCGCTCGCTTGGGTAAATAGGATTCGAAATTGGTTCCAAGCATCGCCGATTGCTTCTATACCCGACTCATAAGTAGAAAGTTTCTCCGGCCCTTTGCTAATCGTCCAATAGCTAGATCGAAGCGAGTTCGATCCCTATATTATTTCTACGTAATTAGTTGAAAGGGGAAAGGTACGGGGGTCTCCGCCCGACTGTAAGGAGAGGGGCTTTAGTTAGTCGACCGTGAAAACCTAGCTACTTCGTATGGAACTATCACCACCCTTCATTCATAGCTTCCTTCACGAAAGCTCTACGACCCGAGTTCCTGAATTAGCTGTACGACTTCCTCTAGCGTTTAGTATTCCACAGCAAACCGAGCTATTCTCCGAGTTTCATCAGCTTTAGCTGCTTTCCCGTGAATTAGTCCTAACCGACCCCCGACTTCCAGAATTAGAAGAGTTGGGGCTGACGCTGCTTTTTAGCTACGACTACTTCTGCGTAGTTTCATTAATCGCCGTTAAGTATTCCTCTCCTCTCCCTCTTCTCCTTTATTCGAATAGAGATTCATAAGTCAACCCGTGGCGTAAAGTAGAGAAGTCGTTTCGCTTCGCCCCTTGCTATAGAAACTACTATAGAGTTCGTGGTGATGTGAGTTTTCTATCGACCTATGTAGCTAAATGAATCATAACCGACCCTATTTCGCTTTCTTTCCCCTACTTGCGTATAGTATGGAACTACTTCCATTGGCGAAAGCTGCTTTAAAGCAAGGGGAAGGAGCTACCCACTTCGATAATTGGCTACAGCAGCTCTCCTCGGGGTAGAAGCAACTCGACTCATTACTCGCTATTCCGCTCGTTGGCTAAATGATTGGTAACTTTACCGTCGACCAGTGGCTAAATAAGATTAGAAATCATTGGCGGAAGCTACTCGACCGTAGCTCGTTGGGCTTTGTTACCTGTCAAACCTCGCTACAAACAAGTATGTAGCTCCTTTAGCCCCGATCGTAAAGTATTGGTGCTACGCCCAACCGACCCTACTTCCTCTAGCTACAAGTATTACCCTCGTTGGGGCACCTGTCAAACCTCGCTACGACGTAGACCGGAAAAGGGATTCATAAAAGAGATTTACCAAGCAACAAATCGAAAGGGTGTAATACCTGCCTTCCTTCATTAGTCGCTACTTAGTCGCTAAATGAATCATAACCGACCCCTGTTCCTGAATTAATAGCTACGCCGTATTCCGCTCCCTTCGCCCCTATCTTTCTCTCTTTCGGTAGATTGACCGGATATTTCCTTGTTGTGATTTCCCTTCTCTTTACCGGTAGATGTATACGTATTTAGTTGTATATGTCTTTCCCTTTTCTTTCCTTACAGTTCTTTCCTGGAAGTGATTGACCAGCTATATTAGGAATGGGAGGTTCGAAGGTCAGGGCTCAGTTCGTTAGCGATGTCACCAAGGGCCGGAGGAAGGAAGGTAAACGTAAGTCCTTAGACTCCCTCATTCGCTTTTCTGGGTGTCGTTCCTCAGAATCCATGACCTGAACATCATACCAGGTCTCTTTCCTCTTACCGTTATCCAAAACCCTAGTACCAGGTTGGCCTTTCCCCTCCCTCTTCTGTATTCTTCTCTATGTCTTGGTTCTCTTCGTGCACGTAACAGAGGCTTGTGGTTTAGTTCGGGCAGAACTTCACCATCTCTTTTGTCAAACTATCCCCTTTAGCCCGTTCCTTGGTCACAGGGCCCACTGGGTCATTAAGTCCCTTTATGACCAGTCTCTCCAACTTCCTTGTTACGCCTTTGCTGCTTGACCGGAGAAGCCGTCAACCAGTCTCCATAGGGCATTCGATCTTTCTGTTCAACATCCTCGTCTTTCTTTATAGTTAGTTCATTCCATTTCTCTTCTTACATACTTGTAATCTGGAAGGTAGATGGTGTGGGAAAGCAAGAAGGAAGAGAGCTAACCAGGGAAAGAACTGAACGAGGAAAGAGAGGACCTGGGCTGTAGACAAGACCGATAGTAAGACTAGTCAAGCATCTATTCTTATTCAAAGTGATTTCACTAATAGGCTAACAGTCTCGAACTTCTAGAAGGGTCTATGCTAATAGAGCTCGAACGAATGTGAGAGGGTCTATGTTAATAGAGCTCGAACGTAAGGGAGAGGTACGAAGTCACTCGACTGAGTTGGAGAGGAAGGAAAACGAAAGGCTACATCTCCTAATAGTTGGGTTTACCACTCTCTGCTTTACTTGATGGGATCAGCTGTTTTATTCTAAATTGGCCCAGGGAATCTCACTTTCAAAAGATAGAAAGGTTACGTGTCCTGTCCTTCTGAGCGGTCATTTAGGGGCCTTGTTAGCGACCCATCATTCTTCCCTAAGCTGTCAGAGTCCGATCGAAGCGAGCAAGAGATAGAGGAATCCTCGCTCATAGATGTGAATTGAAAAAGCAAGCCCGAATTCTTTTGAATTAGGCTCTATAGTCTGGTCCCTGTCCCTGGTAAGGTCTGATTGTTATCCGTAAGTCTTGTTTTGACCGCGGGAAGGTGAACTTTGCAAAAGTGCTTATTTGGTTGGGAAGAATAGGACTTCTGACTCCAAGCCTACCCTACCCGAAATTGGAAGCTATTGATGTAGCCTCTTGTCGATACTACTAGTCTTCTCGCTACCTACTAGAAAAATCCCATCAAGATAGATTGAATCGACGACCTATACTTCAACTAAAGGCACAAGGGCGTAGCGAGCACAGAACAGAGGAAATGCACATGGGTCTCCTTGAAGAACGGAGTGACGGGTAAAGAAAGAAAGGTAGAGTGGGCACACTTTTACTGTGCTTGGATTGGCATGGCTGTCCCCCTTTGCTGGTTGAGGCTCGGCCTTTGACTCCGCTTGCCTCTACTTTTCATGTCAAGCGTACAAGTGACGTTTAGTGGGATTTACTTCTAAAGACAGGAATTCTTTTTCATCTCCCCTGTCAAAGTCGACGTCTTAACCTGACTTCCTGAGCTCAGTTGATTCTTGAAGCAGTAGCTCTGGATCGAGAGCTGGATGCTTACCTTATTATTATGAAATGAAAAGGAGAAAGAGCTTTTTTTATAGATGTTGAGGTGAGTAAGGGGGGGTTTGCTGGCTTGCTGGCTAGCTCGTGCAATCAAGGAAAAATCCCTTCGCCTTCTTTTTTCAAAATGAAAAAGTAAACTACCTTAGTAAGCTAGCTTTGGTTGCTAAGCAAGCCGGGCACTACGCTAGGACGTGGATCGATCATGACGAGAATGGACTTCTCCGTAATGTAATGTAAATGTAATAGAAGAGGCAGAGTCCAGTTCCCCTCCCTTCTCGACCAGACGAAGGAGATATGAATTCCATTTAGGCGGGTCAGGGCTTGGCTTGACCCTGTGTTCTCCCGGGTCGGAGGCGAGAACTTGAAAGTGAATCATTCAGTGGTGGGGTGTTCATAGAACAGAAGGCCTCGCCCAAGGAGTGGCAGATTTGGATGGAGTCTCGCTCATAGAGGAAGAGTACGCGCGCTAGCGCGCTACGGCTTACGTAGTTGATCGGATCAGATAGCCCTTCCTTCGGGCAAGCAACCAAACCCGGCACATCCAATTCCATTCCGATCAACAACTTGGAGGTATGGCTGAGTGGCTTAAGGCATTGGTTTGCTAAATCGACATACAAGAAGATTGTATCATGGGTTCGAATCCCATTTCCTCCGGTACGGAAATGAAAGGGGCGGGCGAAATTACGTGAGAGAAAGAACCTCTTGGTGGAGTCCAGTCCCCCGGAGGACAGAATAGCACTTCTTAGTGACTAGGAGCGGAGAGCCCGTTGCACCTTGTTTTTCTGGCCTATCTTCTTTCTATAAGCAAGCTCCCTCCGGCAGTCCCTGGACGGCTCTCGGTTCTTGAGCATGTTGGGGGATTAGGCGGCAGTTGAAAGAGCTGCTCGAAAGCTTGACGAAGAAGCGAAAAAAGCCTATCTATTCTATTTTCTTAGTTTAGTAAAGGGCTTTTCCCTTACTAGTCAAGTGGTAAGGTAGGGCGCTCTTCGATGAAGAAAACAGACTTTAGGAAAGTGGTTCAGGTAGCTCAGCTGGTTAGAGCAAAGGACTGAAAATCCTTGTGTCAGTGGTTCGAATCCACTTCTAAGCAGGCGAAAGGTCCAAACCGTAGCCGGGAGTGAGCCGGATTGAGAAATGAAAGTGAAAGAGTAAGCAAAAAAATGTGAGCGCTCCTGCACTATACGGACGGCTTTTTGGCGGTAGGGTTGGGGTGCTTGAGGCAGATTCAAAAAAAAGCGGTTGATTACTCGGATTGGTTCTCGCATCCCTCCAAAAGGATGGGCGAGTTCGGTTTGAGTGTTCATCGATCGGGTGGATCTATATGCTTCGGGGTGGTGAGACGAGGTGTAGCGCAGTCTGGTCAGCGCATCTGTTTTGGGTACAGAGGGCCATAGGTTCGAATCCTGTCACCTTGATGCGATGTGGCGAAAAAGAAGATACTCTTTCAATGATTATGCTGGCGTTAAGATTTCAAACTTGTCGTCTACTTTCAGGAAAGGTTATGATGAGCGTGATCACAAAAAAGGTTATGATGAGCTTGAGTCGAGTCACAAAAAGGGCTATGATGAGCCCTTGAAAGCTGTATAATTTCATGTGTGAAGCATAGTGAGAGTGACACAGATCTCCTTTTTTCAAATAGGGAAAGCAAATCCTAATCATCAGGTAAGACGGGATCATTAGAATACGAAACTGCCTAAAAAAATGAAACTGTATCAACAAGAGCAATCGCAGCTTATTCATCGAGAAGCCACTCGCGGCACACTGACTAGAAATCATCTGCGAGAAGGTCTTCTGGCACAGGCATACTACTAATCGATTCTTTGGTAATTCGTGATTGAATACAACCTAGGAAGAGTTGTACGCCTACATAACAGCCCTCCCAGCCCAAAGGAAAATGCCCAGATCATTTGAAAAAAAAAAGATGCGTCAGTCACGCATCCTAATTGGTGAGCTTATGCCGGCCATAGTCCCTTCCCTGCTCTTAGTTTGCTTTAAAGGCACCATTTTCGCGAGTAAAAAGAACATGTGGTTAACCGAATGGATCACAGGTTGCTGCTCCACAGTCTGAGTTCCTTGGTTCGCCCTTCCAGGCTTGGCTCCAGTCTCTACGGGCTCAGCAGCAGCTTCTTGGGCTGGGCCACCAGCTTGAGGCTGTTCCTGATGCTGGACTTCAGCAATGGTAGCCACTGCTTCTTCAGTCTGAGAATCTGCCTCTTTGTCGCTTGCGGCCTGGGCGGCTCGGTTCGGCCGAGCCCGTGGGCGTGGTGTTTTGTCCGTAGTTGGATCGGCAAATCGATTGGCGATTTGCCTTGCTTGGCTTACTTGCTTGATTGAAAGAGTTTTCCCGTTGGACAGCTACTATGAAAAAATGGATTGCCTCTATTGAACCTAGCCTTACTAAATATCCTAAGAAAAAAAGCCAGCCGCTGCAAGTGCTTGAGAATGAGTTCACGCTCTTCTTGTTACAGTAAGTGCTGCAATTGAATCAGCTCTTGATGCAATAGAATAGGAGTTCTTGGTGTAAGCGTAACCGCAGTTGACTAAATATCCGCCGTGGTTGAATCACAAGGAAGAAAGATGGTAGCGTAGGGTAGAGTA
>CM073605.1:61100764-61241764 GCA_037074985.1 Solanum bulbocastanum
TAAAACAACTCTAATTATAAAAATCGCTTATTTTAAACTAAGTTGAATTATTTTCAGCCAAATAATTAATTGTCGGATAACTGCGTATTAGCTGGCATTTCGGGTGGTTTCAAAACCTTCCCAAAATGCTAATAAGAACCCTGAACCCCCTTTAATACTTTCAATTGATTTCCTGTTTTAATCTATTGAAAATCAGTTTTCTTGATTTTTCTTAAAAAATTAAGTGGCTACTCTAAACCAGTCTAAAATACCATTTTCCTAAATAAAACACTTATACACCATGTTATGCCTAGGGTATACTTTGGATCGTGACAAACTTGCTATTCAGAGCACAAGGTTTAGAAAGGATGTCTCATAAGCCACATCGAGTAGAAGCTTGTTCATGAGTGTGAAGAGCGCCACATTTATGAATAGGAAGATATAAGATGCTTAAGAAATTCCACTTCTTTCATCACTTCAAATTGGTGTGATAGAGTTAAACTCTAAATGTCTCTCTGTCCTAATCCTTATCTGATACTTTTCATGCTATGGGCCCTTGAAAAGTATCCGTTAGAAGGAATTCATATGAGAATATGGAACGAGATGCTCCTCAAGAAGCTCCACAGGTTCTGGCTGAGATTCTCCGCTCGACATAAGGGAAAGGTCAATTCAATTCTTGATGGAAACACAATTTTGCGAATTCTCCCCTGCATTCTCTTTGTTGGGCATTAAAAAAGCTCCAAGGATTAACCTGGAGTTAGACCACTCTACGGAACCCCTTTTTGACAGCTACGAATCTGCTTTTTCCTAGATACTCTATTGAAATCCACCGTTATTCCTGGGTGGCATGGAAGTGGTTTTCTTGGTTTGTTAATTGGTCACATTTTATTCATGAAATGGATTTGATCTAAGCCAACAGATTCGAATTCTTCTACCCAATAATGCCATGAGGTGGAGAGACTTTCAATGAAGCCTGCACCTGTCACGATGAGAGAACCGCATCCGCATCAGTCAAAGTGGTGTTTGGCCGAACAAGTAATTAATATGGAGTTTAGGGTTGCTTTTCAAGTGTTGGCCCAGGATATAATGGCTCAAGTCAATAGGAAGGTTGTGGTCCTCACCCAAATGTGGGTATGGTGGCAACTAGAGTAAGGGACTTCACAAGGATGAATTCCCTAGAGTTTTAATGTCCAAGGTTGATGAAGATCCTCAAGAGTTTATTCATGAGGTATACGACGTGTTGATGAACATGGGAGTGACATCGGTGGAAAAGGAGGAGTTCACCACTTCTCAACTTAATGGTGTTGCTCAAGTTTTGTTCAACCAATGTTGCTAACTTAAATTGGTTAGTACCAACATATTTCTTACCAAATTAAATTTTAAAACTTAGGAAATTGTAACAGATTACCAACCAAAATATTACTAACTTAGTATTTTAGTTGGTAAATATGGCGGGAAAAAATGGCGCCAAATTTTGCAACTTTCTATCAATGGATTATCAACGGAAATATTACTAACACACCTTTTGTTGGTAATATTACCAACGAAGTATATATTGGTTGGTAAATATGACAAAAAAATTGTTTATATTATTTATTAACAAATTACCTACGAATTATAAACCAACAATTTACTAACAACAAAATTTTTTTGCTAAATTACCAACCAAATAAAAATGTCTTGGTAAATTAGTAACAAAATGTAATTTGTTGGTAAACTTGCCAACAAATATCCAATTAGTTGGAAATTTTGCCGATGAATAAACATTGTAGTTTGTAAATTACTAACATAAGTAAAATTGTTGGCAATCTACCAACCGATCATTAATCAATTTGTAAAATTTACGAACATATATTTTTTTAGCTGGTAATATTACATATGAATGTTGAGTTTGATAGTAACTATTACCAACTGTGAGAAATTTTATTGGTAAATTATTAAATTACTAACTGATATTAGAATAGTTGGTAAGTTTACCAGTTGAGAAGTTAAATTATTTGGTAAATCATCATCTAGTATTGAAATAATAAGTAAATTTAATGATGTAATACTGATCAATATTTTCCCCGAATTTAAGCTTTAGTGATATATTTAATGATAGATATCGATTGTTATTTTGTAAAGAATCGAGAATTTAGTAACAAATTTATCTTTACTTAAATATATAGTTACATTCACTAATAATATTACTAATTTTGTTGATCCAAATTTTGTTATGACTTTTTCTTAATTCTTTTTGAAAGAAAAAATGGGTGAAAATCATTTTCCCCCATGAAGTTTGCTTTAAAAATCAAATCCCCCCCCCCCCCCCCCCTTAACTTTAAACAATAATCATCCCCCACCCCTTTATGAAAATCTGACCATTAATCGGCAACATCTAAAATTTGACCGATGACTACAAGGGCAAATAGTAAATTTCACTATCTTACCACTTAATGGGGTTCCCTAATAAATAAATGGATGTTTCATCTTCTACCACGACAACTCTTCTCTTTGTTGTTCAGTTGAAGCACATGATCAATAGAAAACTATTCATCTTCACCCTCTCAAAATAAAGGTAACTTTTTATTCAAGATTATTTACTTTTGTACCAATTTATTTGCATATTGAATTTCTTTTTGTAGTTATCAATTAATGAATTAACCTTTTTTCTTTGATATGTAGAGTCATTAATTATTGTATTTTCATTGTTTCTTCGAACTGAATTTAAAGAGTGTGAAAGTGACACATTAATTAAGTATATTTAAAAAAAAAAGTGCAAATTTTCCGATATTGCATAATGTATATGATGCTTTCTTTTTCCCTAGATATAAACTTTTTTTTTTTTTTTTTTTTTTGCTTTAAAATAGACCGTTAGGTGTTTTAACTTTAAAGCTTTGGCAATAGTTTAACTCCAGTCAACATTCTTAGTAAAATTTCTCGGATGAGAATTATATCAATGTGATAAGCTTCGAAAAGTCATTCTCGGTCTAATATGATGGTTGAATTGGGTTTTGAGGCTTGCATTTTCAATTTGTGTTGTTAGGCGTTTTAACTTTTAAGGTTTGGCCAAATTTTGACATTGTCAATATTTTTGGTAAACATGCTCGATGAGAATTTTGTCAGCGCGATATGCTTCGAAAGGCCATTTTTGATTTAATGGGATAGTTGGTTTGGGTTTGAGGCATTAATTTTTAATTTGTGTGCTAGGCATTTTCACTTTAAAGTTTTGGCCAAAATACGACTTCAGTCAATATTTCTAGTAAACATGCTCGGATGAGAATTATGTCGGTGGAGTCCATAATGTCTTTTTTGGTCTTGTGGAATGGTTGGTTCGGATTTTGAGGCTTTTATTTTCAGTTTGTGCCCTTAGGCGTTTTATCCTTTTAAGTTTTAGTCAAAATTTGACTTTGATCAACATTTTTGGTAAATACGCTCGAATGAGAATTCTATCAACTCGGTTAGCTCCAGAAGGTCATTTATAGTCTAATAGGATGCTTGGTCGGGATTTTGAGGCTTTTGTTTTCAGTTTATGCCATTTGGCATTTTAACTTTTAAGTTTTGGCCAAAATTTGACATTGATCAATATTTCAGGTAAATGTGCTTAGAGTAGAATTCCAATATAGCAGTTAGCTTTGAAAGGTCATTTTTAGTCTAATAGGATTGGTTAGGTTTTTGAGGCTTTCATTTCCAATTTATGACTTTAGACGTTTTAAATTTTAAGTTTTTGCCAAAATTTGACTTTAATCAATATTCTTGGAAAGTGTGCTCGGATGGGAACTCTATCAATGAAATTAGCTCCGGAAGGTCATTTTTAGTCTAATAGGATGGTTGGTTAGGGTCTTTAGTCTTTCATTTTTAGTTTATGAAATTAGGTGTTTTAACTAAGTTTTGGCCAAAATTTGATTTCGGTCAATATTTTTGGTGCTCAGATGAGAATTATATCAGTGTAGTCTAGAATGTCATTTTTGGTCTAGTGGAATGGTTGGTTCGGATTTTGAGGCTTTTATTTTCAGTTTGTGTCCTTAGGCGTTTTATCTTTTAAGTGTTGGCCATAATTTGACTCTGATAAATATTTTTGGTAAATGTGCTCGTATGAGAATTTTATAAATGCGGTTAGCTCCGGAAGGTCATTTACAATCTAGTTGGATGGTTGGTTAGTGTTTTTAGGCTTTCATTTTTTCAATTAATGCCATTAGGCATTTAACTTTTAAATTTTGGCCAAATTTGACTTTGATAAATAATTTTGGGAAATGTACTCAGAGTAGAATTTCATCAATGCGGTTAGCTCCAAAAAGTCATTTTTAGTCTAGTAGGATGGTTGGGTAGGGTTTTGAGACTTTCATTTTAGGCTTATGCCATTAGGCGTTTTAACTTTTAAGTTTTGACCAAAATTTGAGTTTGATCAATAATTTTAGTATATGTGCTTGGATGAGAATTTTATCAACACGGATAGCTCCGGAAGGTCATTTTTAGTCTAATAGGATGATTGATTAGGATTTTTAGGATTTTATTTTCATTTTATGCCATCGGGCGTTTTAACTTTTAAGTTTTGGCCAAAATTTGACTTTGATCAATATTTTTTCTAAATGTGCTCAGAGTAGAATTCCATCAACACAGTTAGCTTCGAAAGGTCATTTTTACTCTAATAGGATGGTTGGTTAGGGTTTTGAGGCTTTCATTTTAAGTTTATGCCATTAGGCGTTTTAACTTCCATGTTTTTGCCAAAATTTCATTTGGTCAATATTTTTTGTAAACGTGCTCGAAAGAAAGTTTTATCAGCATGGTAGGTTCGAAAGGCCCTTTTTGGTCTAATAGGATTGTTGGTTAAGGTTTTAAGTCTTTCGTTTTCAATTTGTGCTGTTAGGCATTTTAACTTAGAAGTTTTGGCAAATGTTTGACTTCGATTAACATTTTTTGTAAACATGCTCAATTGAGAATTCTATTAGCGCAGTTAGCTCTGAAAGATCCTTTTCGGTCAATTTGGATGGTTGATTTTGGAATTTGAAGCTTTCATTTTGAGTTAGTATCATTAGGCGTTTTAACGTTGAAGTTTTGGCCAAAGTTTGGCTTTGGTTAAAATTCTAGGTAAACATGCTCGAATGCGAATTTCATCAGCATAATTAACTCATAAAGGTAATTTTCGGTCTAGTAGGATTTTTGATTTTGGTTTCGAGGCTTTTGTTTTGTGTTTGTGTCATAAGGTACTTTAACTTGGATGTTTTGGCAAAAGTTTAACTTCGATAAAAATTCTTGGTAAAAATATTCAAATGAGAATTTCGTCAGCTTAGTTAGCTCCGGGAATGCCTTTTTGGTCTAATAGTATTGTTCGTTTACGTTTTAAGGCTTTCATTTTCAGTTTGTGCCATTAGGCGTTTAACTTTTATGTTTTGGAAAACTTTGATTTCAGTCAACATTTTGATAAACATGCTCGAATGAGAATTTCATTAGCACGTTAGCTACGGAAGGTCCTTTTTGGTCTAATAGGATTGTTGGTTCAGATTTAAAGGCATTCATTTTAAGTTTGTGCGGTTAGTTGTTTTAACTTTGATATTTTTTCCTAAGTTTGACTTCGGTCAACATTTTTGGAAAACATGCTGTCACACTCCTTTTTTCGACCGGAAGATAGGATTTTTCCAATCAAAGTGACGGTATTTGATAGGGATTTTTTTATTTCTTCGGAGTCCCCACTTGGAATTGAGTTATGGTATTCCAAGTGACCTTTTTATTTTATCCCTAAATGACTCTTTATTTGATCTACGAACTAGAAATTCAGGTAAGGAAGTTTGTTGACCGAGGGGAAGGTATTAGGCATCCCTTGAGTCCTGTGGTTCGCTTTTATTGACTTATACTTGACTTATTATTTTTTAGATTATGGTTACATGCCACGGTTTGCTTGTATTTTTTTATTGTTGAATTTTATTGGTCTTAAACCGGATGCATAACTGCATTCTCAATCTTGACATTTAGAGACATAAATTTCTTCTTCGCATCGCACCTAATGATTTTTTCTTTAAGTCTTTAATTTAACTAAAGAAAGTTAATTATTAAGACAATATGGCCAAGGTGCGTTATCGCACCCTTGAATTCCTTTCAAGCATCTCCAATAAAAGATGTGTAACCATATTCTTAATTGAAACAAAAATTAATTATATGTACACTATATCTATATATCTAAATATATAAAATGAATGTATATATAAAATGAATGTTGTTAGACTCAAAACTCTCTTTTTGATTGATATTCAACAGTCAACCTTAAGCCAATTCTTTTTCATCTTTCACAATAATATTCTAGAAACACCTAAAGATCAATCTTAATCCACTGTATTTTATTTATTTTTAAATATATTAGTAGAATGACATGAATAATAGACCAAATATTAGTAGAATGACATGAATAATAGACCAAATAAATTATCAAGTTATTCCAAAAACTAAACAATGCAAAATAAATTACATACTTTTTCCTAAAAATTAAACAATACAATAATAAGCCATGAAACTAAATCAATCAAATTTCAATCCGTATTTCCTATGCATTTTTATATGTCTATGTAAGACCCAAATAAATAAGATAAAGTGCTAGAGTTGTACCTTAATCCGTAGAGAATTTCCTAAAGAAAAGAATTTCGAATCCGTAAAAGAGCCTTAATTTTGACTGGAGCCTCCAAATGTAACCTTATTTTTTGGTTAGTCTGAGTGTGGATGCGTTTGGAGAGAAAAAAATGTTTTGGTACGTGTTGTTTTCTTTCTTTTTTTGAGTGTATTTTCTGCTGCGTTTTTGTTGTCGTCAGTGTTTTTGGTGGGTTGGGTGTGAATTCCTTTTTTTCTCTGGATGAATGTGTTCTGTTTTGGTTGATGCTTCCTTTTTTTAATCATTTTTTTTTTATTCGTGTGTGTATTGTAGATATAGGGGTGGGGTAGGTTAGTGGGTTGTGTCGTGTGAGGTGTGGAGTGTTGATGAAGACGTGAGGGTGTGGGAATGTGGGGTAGGTTAGTGGGTTTTATTATTATTTAATAATTAATATATACCGTATAATATAATATAGGTACATTATTTAATTATTTTTTAAACTAACAAATTGAAGTAGCTAATAATGAATTATAATTAAGAAATATTAGCTTATTTATTAAATTAAAATTAAAATTAAACATATCTTGTTTGTTATTTTCAAATCTTTTGAAATAAACTTACTAAAAATAAGACAACCAAAATATCTAACTTCAACATAGAATAAATATTTAAGGAATAAAAAATAGTGTAAAATCTTATGTTCGGTCAAAAATTACGTGTCTACACATGCTCAAATTAGAATCTTGTTAGCGCAGTTAGCTCTGAAAGGTCCTTTTTGGTCATGTAAGATGGCTGGTTTAGGTTTCAAGGCTTTAGTTTTGAGTTTGTGTCATTAGGCATTTTAACTTTGATCTTTGATAAAAATTCTTGGTAAAAAAGCTCGGATGAGTATTCTTTTAGGGAGGTTAGCTCGGGAAGGAATTTTCTAGTCAAATAGGATGGTTTGTTTAGGTTTTGAGGATTTGGTTTTGAGTTTGTGGTGTTAGGCGTTTTAACTTTAAAGTTTTGACAATAGTCTGACTTCGGTCAACATTATTCGTAAAATTTCCCGGATAAGAATTATATCATTGTGGTTAGCTCCGGAAAGTCCTTTTTGGTCTATTAGGATTGTTGGTTCGTATTTTGAAGCTTTCATTTTTAGTTTGTGTGTTAGACATTTTAACTTTTAACATTTTGCCAAAATATGACTTTAGTCAATATTTTTGGTAGACATGCTCAGATGAAAATCTTCTCAGTATGGTATGCTCCGGAAGGTCATTTTTGGTCTAATGGGATGGTTGATTCAAGTTTTGAGGTTTTTAGTTTTTAGTTTGTGTTGTTAGGCGTTTTAAATTTTAAGTTTTGGCAGAAATTTGACTTTGGCCAACATTTTTGTAAACATGATCGGCTAAGAATTCCATCAACTCGGTTAGCCTAATAATTTCATTTTTGGTCTAATAGATTGGTTGGTTTGGATTTTGAGGCATTCATTTTTAGTTTATGCTATTAGGCGTTATAACACATAAGTTTTGGCCAAAATTTGACCTCGGTCAATATTTTTGGTAAATGTGATCGGATGAGAAGTAAGTCACTGCGGTCCAGAAGGTCATTTTAGTATAGTGGAATGGTTGGTTCAGGTTTTGAGGCTTTTATTTTCAGTTTGTGCCCTTAAGTGTTTTAACTTTTAAGTTTGGCCAAAATTTGACTTTCATCAATATTTTTGGTAAATGTGCTCCGATGAGAATTCCATCAGCGTTGTTATCTCTAGAAGGTAATTTTTAGTCTAATAAGATGGTTAGTTAGGGTTTTGAGGATTTCACTTTAATTTTATGCCATTAGACATTTTAACTTTTAAGTTTTGGCCAAAATTTGACTTTAATCAATTTTTGGTAAATGTGCTTGGATGAGAAATCCATCAACGCGATTATTCCAGAAGGTCCTTTTTGGTCAAGTAGGATGGTTGTTCAGGTTTTAAGGCTTTCATTTTGAATTTGTACCATTAGGTGTTTTACCTTTTATGTTTTGCCCAAAGTTTCAAGTCAATATTTTTGGTGAACATGCTCGACTGAAAATTCCGCCAGTGCAGTTAGCTTCGAAATGTCCTTTTTTCAAGTATGATGGTTGGTTCGGATTGTGAGGCTTTCATTTTGAGTTCGTGTCATTAGCCGTTTTAAGTTTGAAGTTTTTGTCAAAGTTTAACCTTGGTCAAAATTCTTTGTAAACATGCTTGGATAAGAATTCTATCTGTACGGTTACATCTGAAAGGTCCTTTTTGGCCAATTAGATTGGTTGGTTCAGGTTTCAAGACTTTTATTTTGAGTTTGTGGTGTTAAATTTTCTAACATTAATTAACTAAATTGAACCCCAAAAGCAGAAAAAAATCATCTAAATCATCTTGGATGTGTACTAAACCATGCCTACCCCTTTTATATATATATATATATATATACTTCAACTACTTTGACTTAATACAACAACCAAATCCACCAACTAAACCACATTATTTATCTTAACTTATTCAGACAACTTAACAACTTTAACTACTTTACTTTTGACTTAATAGAACAACCAAATCCACCACTAAAGCACATTATTTAGTTTAACTTATATAAACAATATAAGAATTTAAACTAGTTTACTTTTGACTTAATACAACAACCAAATCTACCAACAAAACCACATTATTTATCTTAACTTATTCACACACTTAACAAGTTTAACTACACATCAACAGAAGTTTATATATATATATATATATATATGAAATTTAATTACACGTCAATAGAAATTTAATTTAATAAATTTAATTTATCAATCAAGTTAATATATATATATATATATATATATATATATATATAGCAATTTTTGCTAAAACTCTGTATATAATATAGTGCTAATAATTTTTTCCCTTTTTAGCCCTTATCTATTTGGAGGGCCTTTCCATTTGGACTGGGAGGCAAAGAGCCAAGGAGTAGACAACTAGAGATAACAACAATGGCTCTTCACTACTGGTCTTCTTCTTCATCGTTAATGTTCACTTCTGCTTCACCTAAATCATTCTCTTCTTCACCTAACAAAACCCTAGTTCTCAGTTTCTCCATGGCAGCTTCATCCAAACCCCCTTTCAATCATTACCCCCTTTCCAGGAACAATAAGACAACACAAATTTGCTTCCAAGACAAAGTTGCATGTATACCTCTTGGCCAGCATTAGATGTTCAAAGAATCTGAAATTGATGGCCTTGTAAACTTCAAATTTCTCCCGTTTTATCTTTTTTCATCATTTCTTATCTTGTTTTACTTGAGATTTCTTTAGTTGAGCTGATAATTCATTAGTTTTGTTTTGATTTTTACTTGCATTTGGGTACATTTTCATAGTTCGTCAGATTGGAGCTACAAAGCATCTAAATTGGAGAGCTACAAATCGCGACATATGATGAGATCTATAAATCACCTAGATTGGAGAGCTAGGGATAAAGGAAAAATTCACATCAGTTGGACATTGCTTAAATTTGCAACTCAAGTTCTATCAGATGCATCAATTTCATCTAAAAAGGCCCATATTGGTGTGTCTAGCACATGTCTTGTTACCCTTACATCCTCTTTTTGTCCAAATAACTGCATGTGTGCTTGTTTTGTTCTAAGATACGTGTTGTGTAGACTCCGATGCTTCTTCCAATTCTTGCAATTTTATTTTTAAAAAATTATGTTTGTATTAAATAAAATGATTGCATGGCATATCCAATCTTTAAAAAATTAGTTATAATTCTTTTGGACTCAATTTGTATTTTATAGTGTGAGAAAATAATATGGGAATCTATTTTTATTTTTTTTTGTAAAAATAGTCCAAATAAAAAAATTTGCCTATAAAATAATCCACCTCCCAAAAATATAGGGCTATACTCGCGCCATTATTCAATTTTTTTCTTTCTCGACATGTTGCCCATGTTCACACTTCATGTAAAACAATTCCAAACACAGTCACCTACAATTCATCTACCACTCTTGAATTCTCAGTTACACAATCCTTTTGGCTAAAAAATATGTATTCTTTATCATGTTTATTTTCCTATTTTGTGTGATTTGATTAATTGTAATTCTTCTGACATTCTTTATTTGCTTGGTTAATGTATAGTATTTATATAGTATGTGGTTGATGAGTTATCACTAGACTAAATAAGATCGAATATATACTTCTGTATTTGAATTCCCTTGATAAGAGGATTTTCCTAATTAAGATAGTTATGAGGTTGGTTAAGGAGTCCTTCAAGTTTGGAATTGCTAGAGAAGAAATTTATAATTAAAGAAGACATAACAGAACACAATACTTTTCATTACCTTCATTTATTGAGTTACATGTTTTACGAAGTTTTGATTAAACTAACCTACTAAAAAATAAAAAAGAGAAGAAGCTTGAGTCGAAACATTTGTCCTTCTAGCTTGATTATAAATTGCACCCTTTTAACTATTCAAAGATTTTATAATTGCAATGCTATAAAATTAGTTGCATCTTCAGATGTTTTCTTTTACTATTTTAACTTAAGATTTTTTAAGTTGACTAAGTCAAATATTTCAGTTTCCATTATTTAGGAATGATATCAGATTAGCTATTTATTTGAATAGAACTTTGTTGGAGTTATTTTAGGATAAAAGGGTTATTATTTAGTTAATATATACAACCTACATACTTTCTATAAAAAATGAGAGTTCCAGTTTAAAGTTCAAAACAAATAATTTTCTTCTCTATTTCAATTTCTGTCATACTGCAAATTTCTTATTTTCAATTCTCGATGTGCTTTTATTTCACTATTTTCCCTTCTCACATTATCAGAAAAAGAAGTATATAAGGAAAATGAGTTCAAATCACCAATGGATATACAAAAGATTAACCAAAGTTCTGGATGATCCTGAACTCCTAAGGGGTCTACAACAATTTATTGAGTTTGCTATGAGTCGTCCAGAAGGGAGGGATGGTGAGAGACTAAGGTGCGCATGTAACAGAAAGAAATGTCAAAATAGAAACTTTGAAAATGTTCATATTGTTCATGGGCATTTATTAAAAGAAGGTTTTGTACAGGGATATCATATATGGTATTTCCATGGAGAAATTGAAGTTGCAAAAATATATAGATCAAGATAAAAGAATGCACAACTGGGAACATACTATGAATAACCTACCGGTTGATGTTAGTGAATTTGATGATCCTAAACCTAGTACGTCTTATCATAGATTGGTTCATGAGGTTGTTGGTCATGCATTTGTTCCAGATGATATGGAAGAATTACCCAATCCTAATGCTCAACATTTTTATGATATGATTGATTCTGCAAATCAAGAAGTCTTGCATGTTTGCAAAGCACACTCAAAATTATCAGTTGTTGTTCGTTTGTTGCATATCAAGGTTGAACATCACCTCTTTGAAAGATGTTTTGATGACATTTGTCAATATGTGAATGAGATGATTCCGCCTGATAATGTGATGCCAAAAAATTTCTATGAAACTAAAAAGTTAATGAGAGGAATGAACATGTCAGTTGAAAAATCCATACTTGTGTCAATGCCTGCATGATTTACTGAGAGTGAACTTGTAAATTGCAAGTTTTCTATTCATCCCAGGTATAAGCCTACAAGTCAAAGATTTGTTTCGAAGAAAAATCTGGTACCATTCAAATAGATTATTACTTTCCTCTTACTCCACGGCTATAACGAATGTATGCTTCCAAAGATGCTGCTTCACACATGCAATGGCACACTGAACATGAGGTTGAGGACGGTGTGATGCGTCACTGTTCTGATGCACCTGCATGGAAGCACTTTGGTAAGATGCATCCATCTTTTTCAAAGGAAAGTATTAATGTTAGATTAAGACTATTCGCTAATGAGTTTCATCCATTTGGGCAAACACGAAATCAATATTCATCTTGGCTAATAATTGTGACACCATACAACTTGCCTCCGTGGATGTGAATAAAAGATCCATATTTGTTTTTATCTGTTATAGCTTTTGGACCAAAGAACCCTAAGCAACAATTAGATGTTTTCTTACCGCCTTTGATTGTTGAGTTGAAGAACCTATGGAATATAGGTGTCAATACATATGATATCTCTAAGAAGAAAAATTTTAAAATGCGAGTTGATTTGATGTGAACAATCAGTGTCTTTCTTGCATATTCGATGTTGTTTGGATGGAGTACTGCGGGCAGGCTAGCATGTCCATATTGTATGGAGAATTCTGATGATTTTACTTTGACAAAATGTGGTAAGCAGTCCTTGTTTGACAACCACGGTAAGTTTCTGCCACTGAATCATCCATACAAAAAGGATAAGTACTCATTTAGAAAGAACAGAGTAGTACCACGCAGCCTACCTCGTTACGGTCAGGTGATGATGTCTTACAAGAGATAGAAGAACTAGGACTTAACAAGGTAACATAACTTGGGGTTGATATTATTAATAGTCAGAGTAGTAAGTTTTTTAGTTGGAAGAAGGGAATCATATTCTGGGATTTTCCATATTGGAGTACCAATCTCATTCGGCATAATCTAGATGTAATGCACATTGAGAAGAACTTCTTTGAGAATGTGTTCAACACGGTGTTGGATATAGATGGTAAAAAAAAAAGATAATCCCAAATCAAGAGAAGGCTTGAAAGAGTTCTTTCAATGGCCTGAATTACATGTTGATGGAAAGTACCTGAAAGTGATTTACATACTAAAAGAAGAATCAAAAAATTATTGTGCGAATGGGCAAAAAATCTTAAATTTCCTGATGGATACATCTCAAATGTGGGAAGGTGTGTGGACATGAAAACACACAAGTTATTATGTATGAAAATTCACTATTGTCATGAATTTATGCAAAGTTTGGTACTTGTTGCATTCCGTGAGCTATTACCCAAAAAAGTATGGGAAGCACTTATTGAGATGAGCCTTTTCTTTAGCGATGTCACTTTTACAGTAATTCGTGAAGAGGATATGGTAAAACTCCAATAATAAATTCCTGAAATACTTTGTAAATTAGAGCGTTTATTCCTTCCTAGCTTTTTTGATTCAATGGAGCATCTCTCTGTGCATCTCGCTTACGAAGCAATGAAAGATGGTCCGGTACAATATCCATGGATGTATCTATTTGAGAGGTAAGACTTCATTTTTATATTTATGTACTTCAATTTTTTTGCAATTAAACTGATTTTATTAATCACCAAGTGACAATACAAATATTAGGGAGGAGTGAACCAACAACCTTTCCTTCTTAGACAACACCTAAATAAATTTACAATCTTTATGAAAATCCTAATCAGTATCTATAATATAAAGTCATAACTCTAATTAAAGAGAACTTGAAAGCTCAAATAACCTCTTGTTTCTTCTTAAATAGATACATAGGTCACTCTTCACAACATGAAATATTATGACATACAAGATTTTTATACGGAACTTCTTTTGCAAAACCTCTTAAAGTTTATAAGTATATGATATTTTATGCTTCCCCCTTATGATTTGTTTGTATATATAAATTGATAATCTGCGAGAGTTTTCACATATGGAACATCTTTCTTATCATCCAAGAAGCATATCAGGCAACTCTTTGTGATCTGGTAGTCTCCTGTATTTTATATAGTATGTATGGATCCAATTAATCCATAGTTTTTCCTTGTTCTGACTCAATAACAACAACACTTTGCATGTTGCAGCTTGATTCCAGATCATTAAATTAATATTCAAGCCTCTTGAACCTCTAGGAAGAGCCACCTTGTCCCTAACTACAATTGTCCTTTTAGTAATATTTGTTTGACCTGTTCACAAATAGTTCATACAAGCAGTTTTGATGAGTTTAATAACCTTTTGTGGTAGCAAAAATAGATGTGACATGTATGCTTGGATACAAAAAATTACTACTATAATTAGCTGAAGCCTCCAAACATATGATAATTATCTAGCCATCCAGTTAGTGATCTTTGCTTTAATTTTATCTACTAAAGGTTATTGCAAACTTGTCATTCTTTCAGTAGAAAAAGGAACTCATAAGTATTTAAATGGTAAGTCATTTATTTCATAGTACAGCACACTCAATATACAATTTCTTTCATCTGTCCCTAACCACCAAAATAGACTTGGCTATTTAAGTACTTTTCTTCATTATGAGTGACTAATGCCTTGAGCTTTTGTGCTATTTTCATAAATCTCCGAAAATATAAGTAAAATTTTCAAAATAAGGCACATGTCGAAGGATCTATATGCAATGCACATATAGTTGAGGAAGCTTCATCATTTTGTACACGCTACTTCGAGCATCATGTTTACACAAGGCATAGAAAATTGCCACAAAATGATGATGGTGGTATGGATGAACAAGATGGATATAATGATAATCTTTCAACATTTACCTGTCCAGGTCGAGGATTTGGGGAACTAAATTAGAGATATCTTACTAACGAAGAACTTAAGGAAGCTTATATTTATATTTTACTAAATTTTAGAAAAGTGCAGCCATATATGGAGTAAGATTTCAAAGTTTTGTTTTCATTTATACACTAAAATTATCAAAATACTTACATATTATTTTTCTTATATGTGATCCAAAGAAATTTTGACTAACTCTGTTCTACCAAATTTTACACAAATTACGAAGCAGGAAGTGGACATGAAACTCGATGAAGAATTTGCATCATGGTTCACAAGATATGTGAGCATTTGTACAATATCTTTCCATATGTACTTACTTCACTTATAAGAAACTCTAATATTGTTTAATTTAACAGGCCTGAGTCCACTTAGATAATTTGTTCATCAAGGTGCTTGCACAAGGTCCATGTCGATCAGCAAAGCCATATATTGGTTATAATGTCAACGGCTTTAAATTTCACACTAAAGCCATACACTGAGAACATGAACTACAGAACATGTTGATTTTTACGTGACATTTCAGTTCATATTTTGCTTGTATTAGTCATAGATACTTCTTGTATAATGAAATAACACTTCTAAGTTTGGAAATTACATACTTGATCCTGTTTTTCTAATCGATAAATATCTTTTATTTTACTCCCACCATGTAGCTATTTTCATGGTAGACATCAACTACATGGTGCACTTTTAGAATCTTTTTTAATACTAGTGTGTATGGTGTGAAATTTCTTTGACATCAACAGTCCTCATTCCCTGATGTTTTTCTTATCTTTGCAGTATATCATTAGATTTCATAATAGAATTTTTTTTACATGTTCCAGATTAAGCTTAGATCGAATCTATGTATTGAACCCAAGCTTAGTATCGACTCCTCCCAGCTAGTCATGTCAAGGTATGATAATGCCAAGATTTTATAATTTATATATTATCCTTGTCTCTTTGATAATACTTTCATAAGTTTCATATTTTTCTTCCTTACTTCCTCTACCTCTTGAAGATCTTATATTGTCGCAAAAGACACTAATAATACACTTTAGACACTGCTTGATGTACATAAATAAAATTGAGTATTGAAATAATTACTTGTTATATTTATACAAGTTTGGAGCCAAGTAACAATGTATCTCGGGCGATCATAAAAATCTTTAAGGAAAAATTGGATCTTGAAGGACATGATTGGAATTCAGTTACACCAGAGATTAAGGACTTCTATTAGGAGGAGTTTAAGGTAAACTATACTATCTGGATTTTTTGTAACAATTGATTTTATTAAGAAAGAAAAATTGTATAGCTCAAACAAGGACAAAACAAAAACATAGTTGATGAAATAGAACCACTACAGCTAGCTAAAAGATAAAGTTAGGTTGCTACATCTAGAAAAATAGAAAATATTTAGGGATACAAGTTCATAGTTTCTGATAATGCATTCAATTTCCTATTGTTATTACTCTTTTGAAACAAATATTGGATAACTTGTCTAACTAAACTTCTGGTCGTCCTTGTGTTCCTTTGAAAATACATTGATTCCTTTCCATTCAAATATGGTATACACTACCAGCAAAAACTATATATATATATATATATATATATATGCTTTGGGATTCTTTACTTTCATTAAGTTACTTACCCCTTCTACTTAATCTTGAGTTTTATTTGCCCTGACTTTCTTACCATAAATAGGTTTTCCTTTTAGGAAAAGGTTTAATATTTTGACTAGTCCTTTTCTTGTTGGAAAGGTTTTAGGACTTTATAAATATAGGCTTCTTCCTTCTTACTTAATTAGCATTCACAATGTAGTCTTAAGGGCCTTGAGAGTTCTGGCTAAGGGGAGAATTTATGGGGCACAAGCTTGATACGTTATCACTTGTGTGAACCTCCTATGTATTCCGAGTGAATTGGTTGAGGTTATTTCTCTCTATATTTTGTACTCTCATGTTTATATGGTGGATTTCTCATAACCTTTATGGACATAGGTTCATGGACCGAACCACGTTAAATCTTTGTGTCTTTTGGTATATTTTTCGTTTATCTTCTTACTCATGGTCTTTCAAGGTTTTGTTTGCTAGATTCCGCATGAAACCTAATTATTTATGGTCCTAACAAGTGGTATCAGAATCATGGTTCAAGGATGGAACCATGTTAGAGATGGGTGTTTATCTTGGCGGGTGTAGTTCTAGCCACAACCTTTTTGACAGTAATGAAGATTTTTGTTGGAGAAATTGTTTTAGAGAAGTTCTTCATGTCGAGACATAGATTTGATAGAGGATAATATGGACAAGAGATACAAGATCATAAAGATTACGAGAAGAAGGTGGACAAATTTATTTTGTCAGAAATTTAGGCCAGGGGGAGATTTGTGGGGTTTTATTTGCCTTGACTTTATTACCATAAATAGGTTTTCCTTTCAGGGAAAGGTTTAATATTTTGGCTAGTCCTTTTCTTGTTGGAAAGGTTTTAGGACTCTATAAATATAGGCTTGTTCTTCTAACTCAATTAGCATTTACAATGTAGTCTTAAGGGCTTTTAGAGTTTTGGCTAGGGGGAGAATTTGTGGGACACAAGCCTTATAAGTTATCACTTGTGTGAACCTCCCATGTATTCCGAGTGAAATTGGTTGAGGTTATTTCTCTCTATATTTTGTACTCTCATGTTTATATAGTGGATTTCTCATCTCCTTTGTGGAAGTAGGTCAATTGACCAAACCACGTTAAATCTTTGTGTCTTTTGGTATATTTCTCGCTTGTCTTCTTACTCATGGACTTTCGAGGTTTGTTTTGCTAGCTTTCACATGACACCTAATTATTTACAGTCCTAACACTTCATCCCTCCTTCCCATTGGAGTTCTTGTTATGCCCTGCCACTGTAGAAAGTTAGTCTATACGTTGTGGGAGGACTACATTGAAAAACAAGTTCTCTATCATTTCATTTGCATCTCCCCACATTGGACAACTCATATGATCAACAATACCCCATCCAAGAAACCTATCTATAATGTGCAATCATCCCTGTTTAGCCAAGTACAGAATGAGGGTCCATTTAGGTAGACCACTAATTTTGAAACATAACCTCCTCCATGAGACTTTGATAATTTCCTCTAAGCTTCACATATAATTTCCTAACAGAGAACTTTGCCTTACTTCCCAGTTCATGCATGTTCATTCGAGCTTCTTCAATATGCTTCCTTCCTTTCCAAGCTTTTTTCAATACCCATTATACTTTTTATGGTACACCTTTCGATACATGATTGTGTCTCCTTCTCATATAATATTCATGTACTCATTATACCCATAAATTCCATTTTAGTATATTTTATTAATGTATTATATTCATTTGAAATTTTTGTTATATCAATTCATGTGATATATTTCTCTATATTCTTAAACAGAAGTAATTCCATTGGAATATTACAATTTAAAGTTCCATAAATGATCATTTTATGAAAAAATGTTCAATACAATACAAGGCTATGTTATGTGAAGCAAGATCCTCTTAGGAGAAATGAAAAAATATCCCAAAATCTATTTAGGAGAGCTGGAAGCCTCACTATGATACTGAGGATTTTAAGGATAAATCTACACAATGCTCAAAAAATAGACCAAGTGAGAAATGATGTGAAGGATCTGGTCCCTCGCGCCATATTGGAGGCTCCCGAACTCACTGAGAGCATGCAAGACAACAGGTACATTTATTTTCAGTTTGTAAAGTTATAGTTATTTTAAAGTTATTCCTTATGTAATAACTTTGGTAGATGTGATTTCAATTTTAGCTGAATGTTCTTGGATGGCTACCTTATCCACATGAAGTTTTGAAGAAGACGCATACCAAAGGAAATGACGATTTTATGGATCTGAAGTCTAAGAGAACATATGTAAGTAACACCAAACATTACAGATTATCTTTCTTACTTTTTGTTGAGAATTTACTTAATCTTCATTCATCATGTTTATCTCAAACATTAAACATGTTGTTTTAATATTGGAGATTAACAATGAGGGAGGTTAATGTCACAGTAGTGCAGTTGATGGCTCTGTATAATTTTCCAGTGTGAAAGAACTCTTTAACAACTAACAAAACATCACTATGGATTACTGGCCCTACTTTATCAATGCAACCGAGACTATCTATGATCTCTTGGTTGGTGACTTCAACACATAAAGTAGTTTGTTTTTCTAGAGTAAGTGTAGGTCCCCTTCTCATAATTGATTTGTCTACTGCTATTAGAGTAAGAGTAGCAGAACCCATAAGACTCTTGTAAAAGTAATAATTTGAGTTTGTGTGTCCTCAAGAGTGGTAAGTTTGGTTCCTGATAAAGACATAATTTTAGATATTTGTTTCCTTTGAGCGTTTAGCTTCATCACTGCAGAGAAATGCTTTGTGTTGAAATCTCCTAGCTTAATTCACCTCGTCCTATGCTTTTGCTACAAGATGCTCTCCTCTATCAAGAACCACTTCTCCAAATTCAGAAAGAGCACCTTTACTACAAATTCTGAAAAATTACTAAACAGCATACTCAAGTGTGCTTGAACTACCTTCAATTCTGCCTTGGCACTATCAATTTGTTGGTTTATATTTTGAAATTCTCTACTATGTTGCCTTTTGAGTTCTTGCTTTGGTGCCCTCAGCTTAAGCCATACATTTTTCATCCTTTTGTGATTTTTTTTGTTGCCTCTGTACTTCACTTACCATAGGTAAGAATTCTTCATGGTCAGCTAGGATATTGAAATATCATAAAGGAGTTTTTTTTTCATCAGAGATGCTACATGAAACTTAAGAATCATGGGAGAGTGATCATAAATCATTGGCAAGTAGTACTCAATTCGCACATGTCCCTAGATCATCATCTAGTTAAAATTACAAAGAATCCTATCCAGCATACTCCATATTCTCTTCTACCCTAATTGTTTGTTTTCCATGTGAAAATTTCCCCTTTTCACGGTAGCTCGCTGAGAGATAATTCTTGCATACAGTAAGACAAATCTTGTGTTTCACCTTGAGTCATGGCATTGCCTATTAGTCTGTCATTTGGTGAGAGTAAAACATTGAAATCACCCCATAGCAACCAAAGTTTATTCATAAATTAGCCAATTTACTATAGATTCACCCACATTGACTTTTTTTGTTCCAAGCTATTATAACTATAGATTATGGTGACCACGACTCCAGGTCCATCAATTCTTCCTTTAACTAAGCAATGAATGAATTGAGCCTCCTTTTCAATCAAGATAACGTCGTATCATTGGGGGCTCCATAAAATGCATACCTACTCATTGGTTGCCTTCTGATAATTATGCAGGCTACCCTAATTTAAAGTCAAGTTATTTAAGATCCTATTACTTTTATGAGTTTTCACTTGAATCTCTACTAAGCCTACTAGGTTAATATGATTACTACAGATATAGTGCTTCAACTTTTTCAGCTTATACCTTTTATTCGCACCTCTTGTATTCCAACATAACCATTTCATAGAGATGTACTTTGGCACCCACCTCTATTAGGGAGTATGTTATGAGACTTCTCAATTCCACTGGCCAACTTTCCAAAGATATTCTTAGTAGATGTAGGCTTACTAAGAATAGGGAAGTTTACCAAATCCAAGGGTGGGCTTCTAATTCCACTAGTAGGAATTGAACTCTTATCTTGTCTTAGGCTTTGTTGTGTGACTTGGAGTGTACTCGAGAAGGTTGTATGTGACTATTCTACAATTTATTGTTCCTGTTGAGTATATTAATATATATGTCGGTTGGATTACCATCATATGTGTTTTTCCTTACTATCCTCCTTCGTTTTCTTGGCAGATTCTTCTGACCTTCTGTTGCATCTCTATAAGTCATAGAGGGAATCTTTTTTATTAAAGAAAAATGTAGAGAAATATGTTACTATGAACCATAAAAATACACTAAAGACAAATGGCATGCACACTTCCTTTCGTATTTATAATTTCTTTTTAAAATTACCCAATTCCTAACCTTTCAAGTCGCTGTCACTAGCTTTATTTTATCATAAACAATAGGTCCCCATGTAGCTGCCACTAGCTCTATTTTAAATTACTTTAGTGTGTGCTCCTTACCCTCTTAAGGACCCTTTTTTGTTTATCCAACTCGCCTAATTTATTATAATTTCATTAAATTATACTAAGCCTGATATTCCTGTTTGGTTCATTGATGTGAAAGGTTCTTTATCAGTGGTCTGAACCTCAACCTGGTAGCTTTTTAATAGAGAATTTTACCAAATACGGATTGAACTCCATGACCTAGAAAAAAGGTGCCTTTTAAAATATGTTGTTGTTTGGAGAGCTTTGAGGGATAGATTACCCACAAATAATAGGATTATCAAGATGGGGATTAACCAATCTTCTAGATGTTGTTGTTGCTCCTCACCAACTATGGAATGGAATATTTTTTCTAGAATTGTGTGCTTGTCCAGAAACTATAGAAAATCGTGCATAGTCTGTTTGGTATTCATTGGTAAACTTTCCTACATACAAATTTTAGTTAATTGATTAACAATCAGGAGCCATAATTCTTTGATTACTTTGATCTCTAAATTATTCCTATCACTACAACTTGGGAAATTTGGAGAGTAAGATGTGGGATAACATATGGTACTGAGAAGATGTATGTCAAGAAGTTAACCAACATATCTTTTACTCTAAATGAAGTAGAAAAATGCAAGTTCTAAACGATCAACTTGGGACACAATTATGAGGAGATAACTTTTAATTTTGAAAGACACTTTAGTGCCGAGAAGACTATTTATGTACACTGAATCTAAACTACAGGTACGTGTGTCAAAATAAATGCGATTTGCAATTGTAGAAAGATTGTCGACTGATATCAATTGTCTTGTATGTTTATAATTGCTATTCATTTTTCTTAACGTAATATCATATATATTTTTTTCAGGATGGTGCAATGTCTAAGACCACATTTGCATCTCAACTTGTAGAAGAATATGGTGAGTCTCTGAAAGTAGATTTTTCAGAGATTTATATGGATGAAGTGGGTGGGATTAAGAAGGCATGTATATATGGTCTTGGTTCTCAAGCAGTTTTCTATGAGAATATTGGTTCATGATCTTCTTCAACTACTCAACCTCTAGATTGTAGTTTTGATGCTCAAGTGAAGGAATATGTTCAAGAAATAAAAGAGGAGATGAAGCATCAGATGAGAGAAGAGATACGACATGAATTGCGTGAAGAAATGAAACATGAAATGTAGCTATAAATGCAAGAGCAAGTTGATAAGATTCTCCAAGAACGTTTGCCCATCCTCATAGTTGGGCTACCTAAACCCCCCTTAGTACACTGTCCACTGGTACACCACCTAAGCTTAGACATGACCTATTATCAAATAGTGATATGAGTCATTCAAATTTTTCAAAATATCCTAAGTACATTTTGCATTGATTGCTTTGTATTTAGGTTTATTTTGAACTCTTCATCTTAGATTTTTCATTGTTTGTTTCCTTAGTCGGATTTATTTTGAACTCTTCATCTCAAGTTTTGCATTGCCGGTGTCCGTATTTAGATTTATTTTGAACTCTTCATCTTAGGTTTTGCATTGTTTTATCTAAGTTATAATTTATCAAAGAATCATGGTATGTTTACGTATATTTTAAGATTCATAAAAGCTATTGATTAATATAAATATATAAAGTGAAACTTTACTATCGAATTACAATTTTGTCGGTAATATGGCAATAAACATTACCAATCAATCACTGACCAAATATTGAACAAAAATCATATACATTACCAACAAAATAATAATCAGCTAGTAAGCTTCCTAACTGTCACGCCCCGAGCCTACACCCCAGACGTGACCGGCACTTGAAGACCATCGTTGGCCCCCAAGCAAACCCTTGGCCTGGCTTTCTTAACTCAGAGGAAACTTAACTCAACAGGATAACTCAATGCAATGAAAGGTTATAAAACAACTCAACTGAAAGTAATTTGCCAACAAGGCATCTCGAGTCTCAAAATAGGATATTTAAATATAAACATGCATAAGAGACTCCAAACTAACTGACTGATTGTCTGACTATCTATGAAGCCTCTAAATACTGAGATGGATGTTGGGACAAACCCCACAACATCCTAATAAAACAAAAAATAAGAACACAAAATAATTGAGTCCTCCGGAATGCAATGAGGCTCACCACTCACTTTGGAGTGCTCAGCTGGATCAACGACGTGCAGGATGCTGATCCGGGGTACCTGTATCTGCATCATAAGACGATGCAGGCCAACTGGCATCAGTACATGGAAGGTACTAGTATGCGAGCTGGAAAACTAAGCAACATAGGCTAGAAGGAAATTTGGAAGAAACTGAAAAGTTTACCTTGTTCAACTCAACTCAACCTGACTGACTTCTTTCAATATAAGGCAATTTAAAACAAGTGTGATATAAAGAAAGACTGTTTAAAACATGCTATAAACTCTGTGTGTATACGAGGATACAATAAGCCTGAGATGTATACAGAAATACAATTGAACTGATGTATATAAAATACAATAATTTTCGTGTATAAAAAATACAATAACTGCGGTGGGAGTTTCTCTAACCGACAACCATCACATAAGAGCTAAAGTGATGATACAGCGATCAACCTCACACTGCCAGAGCATCCTATACCCGGCCAAAGGTATAAGACCTGAACTGCCTAATGGATCCACTAGTCTAATATGAAAAGGATTCATCTAAAGAGTATGATCCTTTTTTTTTTACCCATGGTGGCTAAGATGGTTCTATGGGGGTTGTGGGTTCTTTGAACGCTCCCCCAATTCGATGCTCGATACTACTCCCAAATAAATGTACTGGCTCTTATGTTTTTAAAACACATTTCTTCCTGCTGACATGAGATAATTACTCAAAAAAAAGAAAAACTATCCTGAAGGCTCTTTGGAAATTTCAGTTTCCAACCTTGTTTAAATGTAAAGACAATTCTTTAAAACTTCTTTGGGAATACATAGTTCCCTAATAACTTTGAGAAAATGAACTCAACTTGAAACTTGAGACTCTTTACTTAGCTTGAAACTCTAAGCTCTTTGCTTGACTTGACACTTGAGTCAAAAAAATAAAGTTAAAACATTCAATAAAGACTCTTGAACAACTTTACAACTAGCTTGACTTGCTTAACTTCTAAGCTTAACTCTTAATTTCTAACTTCACTTGACTTCTAACTAACTCTCCTTAAATTGGAATTTTTGGATTCAAGGTGTTTGCTCACATGTTACGGATGAGTTCTTGACTTTTAGAAGTACCTTGGAGTGTTGGAAACAACTAGGAAACATAGGTATAATACCTAGGAACAAAAATAAAATTAAAAAAAATGGGAAATTAAGGTAACGGGAAGGATTGGCGTCCTTGCCGCTCTAAGAGGCGCGGGGCGCCAGCCCTCAACTTCAAATGGGACTGCTGGCCACTCTGCCAGGCACCAGCCCTCAGCTTCAAAGGGGACTGCTGGACACTCTGCATTCTGCCAGGTGCCAGCCCTTTTCCTAGAAAAAAAAAAACCAACTTTTCCCTCTTTTCTTCAACTCTAAACCACCCTTACTTCAATGGATTTAACCCCAAACACTAGGGATCATCAATATCTCAACATACAATAAATTACAACTCAAATACACAACCCAATCATGTCCCACAACCAACAATAACTTCAACAACACAACTAACAACATCAACAACAACTAACAACTTCAACAACTTCAACACCAATCCAATCTTTTCTCAAATCAAAAAAAAAAAAAATGAGCTTGGTGTGTGGGGGAAAAGATCAAACCACACAAGGAACTCACATACCTTGATAGGGATCACCCCCGACAAAAATCCACGACGGAAACTTGTTGATCTCATTTCTCCTCTTCTTCTCCTCTTCTTCTTCTCTTCTTCTTCTCTTCTTCACTCTCAAGAACCCTAACTCTTTCTCTTTTAAAAATAGGATAAAATGATCCAGAATCAGCCTAACACACAATATAACCTCAAAAGAAATGGTTAGGGAAAAGACCAAAATGCCCTTAAAATTTTCGGACGGATTCCCTGCCAACTGCCCAACTTTCAATGGCCATAACTCGCTCATACGAACTCGAAATCGAGCAATCTCAGTGGCGTTGGAAAGATCATTCCACAAGCTTCGCAACCATAACTGGAACTACTCCTAACTCATCCTGATCTAGGAGTTACGACTGCTCAAAGTTGGCCAAAAAAATCACTGATTTCCACACTTTGCCAAATTTTCCAGATTCTGTATTTTATTTTATTTTTTTTCCCAAAAAATGGCTACTTCCAATTTCAAGCTTCTTCATAGCTATTTCAAATTGTCGGATTTTACAATATCTCCCCCTTGGGAACATTCGTCCTCGAAGGAGGTGATTCTTACTAAGCTAAGGGTGCAACAACAACTCAAACACCCAACAAGCAACTATGCAACAACAACAACAATATGCCCACTATAATTTAAAGAGCACTATGAAGGAAATTAATACCTTGATCTGCGGATTCAAAGAGATATGGATATCTCTTCTTCATGTCTTCTTCGGCTTCCCAAGTAGCTTCCTCAACAAATTGGTTCCTCCAAAGGACCTTGACTGAGGCTACATCCTTTGTTCTTAACCTTCGAACTTGCCGATCTAAAATTTGAACAGGAATCTCCTCATAAGATAAGTTATCCTTGATCTTGATACTTTCAGTTGGTAGGACCAATGAAGGATCACCTATGCACTTCTTCAACATGGAGATATGAAATACCGGATGGACCGCTGCTAGCTCCTGTGTAGATCCAACTCATAAGCTACATTGCCAACTCTCTTGACTATGAGATAAGGTCCAATATATCGGGGGTTAAGTTTCCCTTTCTTACCAAACCTCATAACCCCCTTCATGGGTGAAACCTTCAAATATACCCAATCATCTACTTCAAACTCTAACGCCCTTCTCCTAACATCAGTGTAGGATTTCTGATGACTCTGTGCCGTTTTCAACCTTTCTTGAATCACTTTCACCTTCTCCATAGCTTGGTGAACTAAATCTGGTCCTATCAACTGTGCTTCACCCACTTCAAACCATCCAATAGGAGACCTACATCTTCTCCCATAAAGAGCTTCATATGGGGCCATCTGGATGCTAGAGTGATAACTGTTGTTGTAGGAAAACTCAATGAGAGGTAGGTGATCATCCCAATTACCTTTGAAATCGATCACACAAGCTCTCAGCATATCTTCTAAAGTCTGAATAGTGCGCTCTGCTTGCCCATCAGTCTGAGGATGAAAGGCAGTACTTAAGTTCACATTTGAACCTAAGCCTTTCTGAAAAGATTTCCAGAACTGTGCAGTAAACTATGCACCTCTATCTGAAATAATGGAGATTGGGACTCCATGAAGTCTCACTATCTCTTGAATATACAACTTGGCATAATCTTCGGCTGAAAGGGTAGTCTTTACCGGTAGAAAATGAGCTGACTTTGTCATTCTATCAACAATCACCCAAATAGAATCATGCTGTCTGCGAGACCTTGGCAACCCTGTGATGAAATCCATATTGATCATCTCCCACTTCCGCTCTGGAAGTTCTATCCTCTGAGCCAAACCACTGGGACTTTGGTGTTCAACTTTCACTTGTTGGCAATTTGGACACTTAGCAACAAACTCATCAATGCTCTTCTTCATGCCATTCCACCAATAAACTTCATGCAAATCACGATACATCTTGGTGGAACCCAGATGAATAGAATATCTGGAGCTGTGAGCTTCCGCCATAATCCTCTCTTGGAGTCCATCTACCATAGATACGCACAATCTACCTTGAAATCTCAAAACACCATCTCCCCCTTGTTCAAAAGCTAATACTCTTTGCTTTTGAACATTTTCCTTCAACTCAAGCAAAATGGGATCTTAATCTTGCTTCTCTTTCACTTCTAGCATTAATGATGACTCGGCCCTGCTCGTCACTGCTATCCCTCCTTCTGCGGAATCTGTAAATCTGACTCCCAGGCATGCCAGTCTATGCACATCTTTTGCTAACTCTCTCCTTCCTTCTTCAATATGGGCGGTGCTACCCATAGACAACCTGCTCAAAGAATCAGCAACAACATTAGCCTTACTTGGGTGGTAAAGAATACTCAGGTCATAATCCTTGAGTAACTCTAACCATCTCCTCTGGCTGAGATTAAGCTCCCTCTGAGTAAGCACATATTGAAGGCTTTTGTGATCAGTGAATATGTCGACATGCACACCATACAAGTAATGATGCCATATCTTCAAAGCAAATACTACAGCAGCTAGCTCTAAATCATGGGTTGGGTAGTTCTTCTCATGAACCTTCAACTGTCTGGAGGCATAAGCTATAACTTTGCCATTCTGCATTAAGACACAACCCAAACCAACTCTAGATGCATCACAATACACCACAAAACCTTGAGTACCTTCTGGTAGCGTCAAAACTGGAGCCGTAATCAATCTTTTTTTCAATTCATGAAAGCTTTTCTCACAAGCTTCAGACCATTGAAATTTCACCGTCTTCTGAGTCAACTTTGTCAAAGGAGATGCAATAGTCGAGAACCCTTCAACAAACCTTCTATAATAGCCAGCCAAACCCAAGAAACTCCTAATTTCAGTTGGAGATGTGGGTCTAGGCCAATTCTGCACTGCCTCAATTTTTCGAGTATCAACTTTAATTCCATCACCGGACACAATGTGGCCTAGGAACGCCACCGACTTAAGCCAAAACTCACATTTAGAGAACTTGGCATACAACTCTTTATCTTTCAAAGTTTGAAGAACTATTCTGAGATGGCTAGCATGATCTTCTTCATTCCTTGAATAGATTAGTATTTCATCAATAAAGACAATAACAAACATATCTAAATAAGGTTTGAAAACTCTATTCATCAAGTCCATGAAAGCTACCGGTGCATTGGTCAAACCAAAGGACATGACTAAAAACTCATAATGACCATACCTGGTTCTGAAAGCTGTCTTTGGGATATCACATTCCCTTACCCTTAACTAATGATAGCCTGATCGGAGGTCAATCTTTGAAAAACAAGTGGCACCCTGAAGTTGATCGAAAAGATCATCAATCCTCGGAAGAGGGTACTTGTTCTTGATGGTAACCTTATTCAACTGGCGGTAGTCTATACACATTCTAAGGGAACCATCTTTCTTTCTCACAAACAAGACCGGAGCTCCCCAAGGCGAGACACTTGGTCGAATGAAACCCTTATCTAGGAGATCTTTCAACTGCTCTTTCAACTCTTTCAACTCTGCTAGTGCCATTCTATATGGCGGAATAGAGATAGGACGAGTATCTGGAATGAGATCTATGCTGAAATCTATTTCTCTCTCAAGAGGAATTTCGGGTAGATCATCAGGAAAAACTTCTGGAAACTCTCTTACTATAGGAACTGACTGGAAATGAGGTATCTCAACACTAGAGTCATGAACTCAGACTAAGTGATAGATACAACCCTTCGAAACTAACTTTTTCGCCTTAAGGTACGAAATAAAATGACCCTTAGGCACTACTAAACTACTACTCCACTCTAAGACTGGCTCATTCGGAAACTGAAACTTGACCACTCGAGTTCTACAGTCTATCGATGCATAACAAGCATGAAGACAATCCATACCTAGAATGACATCGAAATCTATCATGTCTAACTCAACCAAATCAGCCATGGTGCTCTTGTGACTGATGG
Organism: Solanum bulbocastanum; assembly: GCA_037074985.1. NCBI lineage: Eukaryota > Viridiplantae > Streptophyta > Magnoliopsida > Solanales > Solanaceae > Solanum > Solanum bulbocastanum. The sequence continues at coordinate 61,129,382 of CM073605.1, forward strand.
AAACAGGACAATCACGATAGACTCTTTCTTCTAGAATAGATTCCCCAACAGGTGTAGAAACACAAAAGGGTTCACAAAGTCTTTCAGGAAGAACCTCAAACTTATTTGCAATATAAGGAGTTACAAAAGATAAACTTGCTCCTGGGTCTAGCAAGGCATACACATCAAAAGCAAAGACTTTGATCATACCAGTGACAACATTTGGAGAATTCTCTTGCTCATGGCGACTGGTGATTGCATAAAGGCGGTTTGCTCCTCCACTGGTACTAGAAGTAGCTCCTCTAGGTGTCGTCCTGTCTGGGGGAACAACTGAAGAAGACTGTGCTTTATTTCCCCCATTACCCTGCCTATTCTTTGGACACTCTCGCATGAAATGTCTATTCTGACCACACTTGAAACAACCAATGGAGCCCTCTCGACAAATACCTGAGTGGTTCCTACCACACTTGGCGCAGGCAAGAGGCTTACTACTCCCTTGCGCCACACTACCCAAAGATTGTGCTGGTCTAGCCCTGAAGTTCTTCGAATTCTAAACATTAAATTCACCTTTATATCTGGGTGCAGGTGCTCTAGCAGATGATGGAGCAGGTCCCTTTTGCCTTTGCTGAAAGGAGGAACGGTTTAAATTACCTCTCTGCTGCCCGGACTCGTTCCCGGTCTTTGCTCTCTTATTTCTAAACTCTTCTCTGTCCCTCAGCTTCTCTTCCTCAACCTGCTGCACATAAACCATCAACTTTGATATGTCCATGTCCCCGATAAGCATTGCAGCCCTACCTTCCTTGCTCGACAACCGAGACAACCCAGCAACAAACAAGCTCATTCTATTCCTCATGTCCGCAACCATCTCCGGAGCATAGCGGGAAAATTGTGTGAACTTCAGACTGTACTCATGAACACTCAAAGAATCCTGCTTAAGTGTGAGGAACTCACGTACCTTGGCCTCTCTCAACTCTCGAGGAAAGAAATGCCCCAAGAAAGCTTCCTCAAAACCGGCCCAACTCGCAGGTGGTGCATTCTCAGCTCTACTTCTTTTCCACTGGTCAAACCAAGTTCTAGCAACATCCTTCAATTGATATGCAGCTAGTTCAACCCGCTCAATATCTGTTACATGCATCACATCAAAAATCTTCTTCAACTCCTCAGTGAAGTTCTCTGGATCCTCAGTAGTACTTGAACCCATGAAACTCGAAGGATTCATCCCTAAGAACTCACGAATCCTTGAAGTGTCAGCTCCTTCATGTCGAGCTCCTCCTTGCTGACCAATTTGATTAGTCACAGCTTGACTCAGAATTCTAATTGCCTCTCTAAACTCGGCATTAGAAACTTCCCCTTGATCTTGCACTCCCGGGGCATAAGGTAACTCTTGCTCATCAACATAACGTCTAGGAAGACGCCCTCTACCAACTCTTCGAGGAGGCATGATTATCTGAAAACACGCGCAAGCGCGGATTAGAAAGAAGCTTTTTAGAGGTCAACTCTAACGCATGAAAGGAGTGTGAAAGAAATGAGAAATCTTCCTAAATGTTGCAGCCTCCCAATTATAGATGTGGCGCGCTTCACATTGATAACTAGGACTCTACATACACGGCTTCATAGACTCCCTAGGACTCTTGAACTCTGTGCTCTGATACCAAGTTTGTCACGCCCCGAGCCTACACACCAGACGTGACCGGCACTTGAAGACCATCGCTGGCCCCCAAGCGAACCCTTTGCCTGGCTTTCTTAACTCAGCGGAAACTTAACTCAACAGGATAACTCAATGTAATGAAAGGTTATAAAACAACTCAACTGAAAGTAATTTGCCAACAAGGCATCTCGAGTCTCAAAATAGGATATTTAAATATAAACATGCATGAGAGACTCCAAACTAACTGACTGACTGTCTGACTATCTATGAAGCCTCTAAATACTGAGATGGATGTTGGGACAGACCCCGCAACATCCTAATAAAACAAAAACTAAGAACACAAAATAATTGAGTCCTCCGAAATGCAAGGAGGCTCACCACTGACTCTGGAGTGCTCAGCTGGATCAACGACGTGCAGGATGCTGATCCGGGGTACCTGTATCTGCATCATAAGACGATGCAGGCCAACTGGCATCAGTACATGGAAGGTACTAGTATGCGAGCTGGAAAACTAAGCAACATAGGCTAGAAGGAAATTTGGAAGAAACTGAAAAGTTTACCTTGTTCAACTCAACTCAACCTGACTGACTTCTTTCAATATAAGGCAATTTAAAACAAGTGTGATACAAAGAAAGACTGTTTAAAACTTGCTATAAACTCTGTGTGTATACGAGGATACAATAAGCCTGAGATGTATATAGAAATACAATTGAACTGATGTATATAAAATACAATAATTTCCGTGTATAAAAAATACAATAACTGCGGTGGGAGTTTCTCTAACCGACAACTATCACATAAGAGCTAAAGTGATGATACAGCGATCAACCTCACGCTGCCAGAGCATCCTATACCCGGCCAAAGGTATAAGACCTGAACTGCCTAATGGATCCACTAGTCTAATATGAAAAGGATTCATCTAAAGAGTATGATCCTTTTTTTTTTACCCATGGTGGCTAAGATGGTTCTATGGGGGCTGTGGGTTCTTTGAACGCTCCCCCAATTCGGTGCTCGATACTACTCCCAAAAAAATGTACTGGCTCTTATGTTTTTAAAACACATTTCTTCCTGCTGACATGAGATAATTACTCAAAAAAAAGAAAAACTATCCCGAAGGCTCTTTGGAAATTTCAGTTTCCAACCTTGTTTAAATGTAAAGACAATTCTTTAAAACTTCTTTGGGAATACATAGTTCCCTAATAACTTTGAGAAAATGAACTCAACTTGAAACTTGAGACTCTTTACTTAGCTTGAAACTCTAAGCTCTTTGCATGACTTGACACTTGAGTCAAAAAAATAAAGTTAAAACGTTCAATAAAGATTCTTGAACAACTTTACAACTAGCTTGACTTGCTTAACTTCTAAGCTTAACTCTTAATTTCTAACTTCACTTGACTTCTAACTAACTCTCTTTAAATTGGAATTTTTGGATTCAAGGTGTTTGCTCACATGTTACGGATGAGTTCTTGACTTTTAGAAGTACCTTGGAGTGTTGGAAACAACTAGGAAACATAGGTATAATACCTAGGAACAAAAATAAAATTAAAAAAAATGGGAAATTAAGGTAACGGGAAGGATTGGCGTCCTTGCCGCTCTAAGAGGCGCGGGGCGCCAGCCCTCAACTTCAAATGGGACTGCTGGCCACTCTGCCAGGCACCAGCCCTCAGCTTCAAAGGAGACTGCTGGACACTCTGCATTCTGCCAGGTGCCAGCCCTTTTCCCAGAAAAAAAAAAAACCGACTTTTCCCTCTTTTCTTCAACTCTAAACCACCCTTACTTCGATGGATTTAACCCCAAACACTAGGGATCATCAATCTCTCAACATACAATAAATTACAACTCAAATACACAACCCAATCATGTCCCACAACCAACAATAACTTCAACAACACAACTAACAACATCAACAACAACTAACAACTTCAACAACTTCAACACCAATCCAATCTTTTCTCAAATCAAAAAAAAAAATGAGCTTGGTGTGTGGGGGAAAGGATCAAACCACACAAGGAACTCACATACCTTGATAGGGATCAGCCCCAATGAAAATCCACGACAGAAACTTGTTGATCTCCTTTCTCCTCTTCTTCTCCTCTTCTTCTCTTCTTCTTCTCTTCTTCACTCTCAAGAACCCTAACTCTTTCTCTTTTAAAAATAGGATAAAATGATCCAGAATCAGCCTAACACACAATATAACCTCAAAAGAAATGGCTAGGGAAAAGACCAAAATGCCCTTAAAATTTCCGGACGGATTCCCTGCCAACTGCCCAACTATCAATGGCCATAACTCGCTCATACGAACTCGAAATCGAGCAATCTCAGTGGCGTTGGAAGGATCATTCCACAAGCTTCGCAACCATAACTGGAACTACTCCTAACTCATCCTGATCTGGGAGTTACGACTGCTCAAAGTTGGCCAAAAAAATCACTGATTTCCACACTTAGCCAAATTTTCCAGATTCTGTATTTTATTTTTTTTTTTTTTCCCAAAAAATGGCTACTTCCAATTTCAAGCTTCTTCATAGCTTTTTCAAATTGTCGGATGTTACACTAACGAATTTGTAATGAGCTTTTTGTGTTTCTAAAATACTAATCAATTAGTAACTTAAGTTACAAAAGTAGATAGTCATACTTAGTTGCAAATTTAAAATTCGTTAGTAATTTACCAATGAAATACCAACACATTTTTTTCTTAACAGAAATCGCTAATCAATTAAAAATGTATTTTGGTTAATATACTATCAAACTTACCAAGTAAGTTGTTATCTGTTATATAATTGCTAACGGAATATTAACAACATTTTATTTTATTTTGCTATATTCACCAACATATCTCTAACAAAATTGAATAATGAAGAAGCAAATTTACTAACTGTTTTGCTCTTTGTTAGTAAACTTACAAACAATATTACAACTGAAAATTGGTTGGTGAATTTACCAACGAAAATTCGAAGGCTACATTTCAACAAATGCCAACAAGTTTTTTATGTGTTTACCAACTAAATTTTAGACGGTAATTTGACCAACTAACTTAAATGAGTTGGTAAAAATTAGTGACAAGCTTTTTAGCAATGGATTAACATTAGGTCGTATTCAGTTGGAAAATACATTTGCCAACCAATTTAATCAATTTACCAATGGATAAATTTGTTGGCAATTTAGGGCAGGTCCTCTTGATTGGGAAATGTTTAAGGGTGCTTTCCTTGATAGGTTCTTTCCCCTTGAGATGAGGGATACAAGAGTACTTGAATTCATTAACCTTCATCAAGGGAATATGTGTGTGAAGGAGTATGCCTTGAAGTTCACACAATTGCTTAGGCATGCCCCAACTATGGTTGCCGATCCTAGGGCAAGGATGAGCAAGTTTGTATCGAGAGTGTCCGATATGGTAGTTAAAGAATGTCATACCTCCAGGTTCATCAACTAAATGTATATTTATCGTATAATGATTCATGCTTAACAAATTGAAGAGGAGAACCTTAAGGAAAAGTCTAGGGAGGTAATAAAGGCAAAGACCGATGATGGTGGATTTTCACATTCACGATCCTATGGACATGGTCATTCTATGTTCCGAGAAATATTTTCCGTTCAAGGTTCATCTGATGCTCCGGCTCCTAAGTTCAACAAAGATAGGTGGTCTAACCCTAAGCCTCAAGGAAGAAATGGTGGTGGAAATGGTTTTTCAGTTTTCACATGTCAAAAGTGTGGAAAGAATCTCCTAACAAAATTCTTTATGGGTACGAATAATTATTTTGGCTGTGGTAAGAGTGGTCATCGCTTGAGAGATTGCCCATCTAGAAATGACAAGGGAAGGGATGGTAGGCAAGATCCGCCTAGTGGTTCAGGTTCAAGTGCTCAAAAGGAAAACTGGTTCTATGCACTTCAACCTCATCATGAGCAAGAGGTTCCCTGATGTGGCTACCGGTATATTCAAATTTTTTTATCTTGATGTTTATGTACTTGATCCTGGTGCTACCTTGTCTTTTGTGATGCCATATGTGGCTATGATTTTTAATCTTTTTCTAGACATGTTAATAGATCATTTTTCTGTCTCTACACCTATTGGTGAATCTATTGTGGCTAAGAGATTCTATAGAAATTGCCTAATCTCCTTATCCTATAGAGTCACTCATGTTGATCCTGTAGAGGTTGATATGTTAGATTTCGATGTTATTCTTGGTATGAATTGGCTCCATTCTTGTTATGCTTCTATTGATTGAAGGTTTTGAGTGTTCAAATTTCAATTTCCAATTGAACCCATCCTAGATTAGAAAGGGGGGAATTCTATGCCTAAGGGTAAAATTATTTCTTGTCTTAAAGACAATAAGATGATATCTAAGGGTTGCATATATCACCTTATTTGGGTTAGTGATACGAATTTTGAAACCCCTATCCTTGAGTCGGTCCTCATTGTAAACAAGCTTCCTTATGATCTACCCAATATTCCTCCTAAAAGGGAAATAGACTTCAATATGTACTTTTTCTCAGATACGCAACATATCTCTATTCCTCCTTATTGATTCGAAAGAAAGATGGTTCACTTTGCATTTGTGTTGACTACCATCAATTGAATAAGGTCACCATTAAGAATAAGTTTCATCTTCCACAGATAGATGACTTGTTTGATCAACTCCAAGGAGCGAGTTACTTCTCTAAGATTGACCTCCAGTCAAGTTATCACCAGTTGAGGTTGAAGGAAGATGACATTCCGAGGATGAATTTTTGAACTTGGTATGGTCATTATGAGGTTTTGGTAATTTTGTTTGGTTTGACTAATGCTCTAGCCCCATTTATTGACTTGATGAATAGAGTGTTCAGAAAATACCTTGACATGGTTGTGATTGTGTTTATTTGTGACATTTTGATCTACTCAAGGAGTAAGGGTGAGCACATCAATCATTTGAGGATTGTCTTGCAAGTTCTCAAGGACCAACTACTCTTTGCAAAATTTAGTGATGTGAGTTTTGTTGAGATCCGTAGCTTTTCTTTGTCACATTATTTCCGGTAAGGGTATTGAGGTCGATCCTAACAAGACGGGTGTGGTTAAGAGTTGACCTAGACGTCTATCCCCTTCAGATATTCAAAGTTTCTTGGGTTTGACTTGTTACTATTGAAGGTTTGTGGTAAGTTTTTCTTCCATTGACGTCATTGACCCAAAAAAAGTTAAGTTCTTAGGGTCAGAAGCATCTGAGAAGAGTTTCCAAGAATTAAAAGATAGACTTACCTTCACTCTGGTATTGACTTTACTAGAAGGGTCAGATGGTTTGTGGTTTATTATGATGCTTCAAGGATTGAATTAGGGTGTGTCCTTGTTGACACCCACATTTGGCCTAAGATTCAAAATTCATAACTTTTAAGTTTTATTTATTCAATAATTCAAAATACATTTTTATAATTTCAATAAGTTTATCGATATTCATCATTATTTCTCAAAATTTCAGAATTTTATAGCAGTTACATTTAATTCATTATATTTTGTCACAATCAATTGAATATGTTGTAAATATCTTTTCTTTAATTAAATCACCATTTTTGTTAAATTGCATTTTGTTACAACTGTTGATATTTAATTCATTACATTTTTTAATATTAGTTTTATTCATTACAACTGTTAATATTTATTATGGTATTTTTGCGCAGTCTAGAAATTCATTCAAATATGGATAAGGCATGCATATATTTTATTAACCGATGGTTTTGGCCCACAGTTTTAAGATGATGGTATTGTGCTATTGGTGGTTTTTGGTTTTATATTTAAGCAATAGCTTAGTCATTAAGTTAGTGATGGAGGATAGGATTTTAGAATTTGGGAGTGAAATTTTCAGATTATTTTTAAACCACAAAAAGTGTCTCTTTGCTGATTTCTGGCAAGCGGCCGGAACTCTACCAGTCCACCACCCCAAAGATGGACATGTGGAGTGAAAGATGTGCACCCTATCTATTCTATGTTAAAGTTGAAGGAGGCTGACGTTGAAAGATATTTTTTAAGTCGCATCTATTTGGTGGTGAAAGATGTACACCATATCTATTCTACGTTGTAGTCGAAAGAGGCTGACGTTGAAAGGTATTTTTAAGTCGTATCTATTATGTGGTGAAGGATGTGCACACTATGTATTCTACGTTGAAGTCGGAGGAGGCTGGCATTGAAGGATATTCATATTTCATTACTGGAAGTGGTCGTGTTCACATATATTCTATCGATAGATTCTTATAAGTCCTACCGATGGACATACATTCAGATCCTACCAATGGACCATCTTCATTCGTCCTACCGAAGAGCATACATTCATATCCTACAGATGGATCATCCTCATTCGTTCTACCGATGGATATACATTCAGATTCTACCAATGGATCATCTTCATTCGTTCTACTGATGTATATATATTCAGATCATACTGATGAATCATCTTCATTCGTCTTATCGATGGACATACATTCAGATCATACCAATGGATCATCTTCATTCGTCCTATCAATGGACATATATTCAGATCCTACTGATGGATCATCTGCATTAGTCCTACAGATGGACATACATTTAGATTATACCGATGGATCATCTTGACTCGTCTTATCCATATCGTATCTTCATTCATCCTACCGATGGATATACATTCAGATCCTACCATTATCTACATTCATCCTACCGATGGGCATACATTCAGATCCTTCCAATTGATTATCTTCATTCATCCTACCGATGGACATACATTCATATCCTACTAATAGATCATCTTTATTCCTCCTACCGATGGACATACATTAAGATCCTACTGATAGATCATCTTCATTCGTCCTACTGATTGATAAATTTACATTCTACCGATGGATCATTTTCATTCGTCCTACCAATGGACATACATTTACATCATGCCAATGGATCATTGTCATTCGTCCTACTGATGGACATACATTCATAGCCTACTAATGGATCATTTTCATTCGTCCTACCAACGAACATACATTTATATCCTACCAATATATTTTGAGGATCATACATTCATATGCAAGCAAGTTGAGGATCAACTTTCACCACATTCCAACCACACTTTTATATGAAGATCATCTGTTCGACCAAAATCGGGTTTGACAATTTCTTTTGTTCATGATTTCTTTCATCAATCATATCCAACGAAATGGACAACTATTGACACCCAATTTTGGCCTAACATTTCAAAATTCATAACTTTTAAGTTTTATTTATTCAATAGGTCAAAATACATTTATATAATTTTAAATAAGTATCAATATTTATCCTTATTTCTCAAAATTTCAGAATGTTTTATCAGTTACATTTAATTACATTATATTTTATCACATTCAACTGAATATGTTGTGAATATCGTGTCTTTAATTAAATCACCATTTTTGTTAAATTGCATTTTTTACATGTCATTGGTTATATTCATTAAATTTTTTGATATTCATTTATTCATTACCAATGTTACTTTTTATTTTGGTATTTTTACGCTGTCCAGAAATGCATTCAAATATGGATAAGATTGCATACATAGATATTTTATTAACCAGTCATTTTGGCTCACGGTTTTAAAATAATGTTATTGTACTATTGGTGGTTTTTGATTTTCTATTTAAGCAATAAGTTATATTTTTGTTTTGATGATTTGACAAACAAAGGGATCTGGTAAGGGTACCTGATCCCATTGTATGAAGCATGCGGTGAAAACGGCATCTGGAAATAGTACACTGCCAAAAGAAGTCCTACAGAAACGCAACATGCGTCTGTGATGTGCAGCAGAGCAATTGGTCAATGGTATTGCTGGCCTTACTTTTGGATTTTCATTCCCATCACATATAAGGCCAACATCATATAACACAACCTAAGCATTTTTATTCTCTCAAAAAGGATTGAAGAATATTGCAAAGACCTCACACAAGAAATATCTTCCTGCAAAACAGCAAGAGACCTGATAGAGTTATCTTCGTTCCTAGTTTTTCTTAGGTTTATATTTTAGTGTTTCACCTTGTAGATCTCTTCCTAAGTTATAAAGGAAGTGGATCAGTGATTGTTTTTAGTGAGTATCGTTGGAGTCATAGCTAGAGTTAGCTATTGGAGTTGTTGAAGTCTAAATCAACTAGAGTTAGTTGTTTTAGTGGGAAATAGAGTTATTGCTTAGTTTTTTTTTTGTAGTAGATTTACATCATTAATGGGGAAGTGATTTAGAGTGAATTTCCTAGGTTACAAGAGTTTGTAAGATGACCATTGCTCCGTTTTGAGTGAAATGGAGTTGAGTTGAAAGCGTATGAGTACAGGTCGTGGTTTTTACCGCCATTGAGCAAGGTTTCTATGTAAAACTGTTTGTGTCTTTTACTTTATTGTTTGCATTTTTACTACTGTTCTTGTTGTGTCAAGGGACCTAGTCCATTGACGAATAGTGGACGCATACATTCTATCACAATAGCATGGTCATTAAGTTAGTGATGGTAGATAAGATTTTAGAATTTGGGAGTGAAATTTTTAGATTATTTTTAATTCACAAAATGAGTCTCTTTACTAATTTACGGCAAGTGGTAGAACTCCACATGTCACCACCCCAAAGACAAAAAACCCATTTCCTTCTTTCTGCTACAGAGAACAAACCACCGGCCACTGCTACCCTTTCTTCTCGAGCAACAAACAGAACACAACAGCCACCCAAACTCTATAGCAAACCCTTTCACTTTTCTTCTCCGGCAAACCCCAACTGGAGACAACCGAACAGCTGCCAAAAACACCCAAATCCATCATACCCAAGACCCCATTTTTTTCCTTTGTTCTCCAACATCCCCAACTCGGATGAAACCTCACCTCTTTTCAGACCAACAACAACCAAAACAATGAACTCCTGCAAAACGTGACCGGACAAACAAGTTTCGACCAACTCCGCCAATGGTTGGATCCAACAAAGCAACAGTAGCTCGACCCAATCAGAACCCACCATCGAACTACCAAAGTGGCCATTAATGATGAGGTCGAAGCTCAGCCATTTCTAATATGCGCTATCAGCTCCAAACTATAGCAAACTAGTCCCTTTCCTCTTTCCCCTTCACATTTTCATTTTCTGTTACTTAGAAAAGAAGAGAAAACAATATATTTTGCTGAAGTGGCTTTCTTTATTCACAATCTGATATATATACAACTTAATACAAATCAATCTAGACTAGCTTTAGGTAAGAAATCGTGATCCCCAATTAATGGGATTTGATCTACTAATATGGAAACTGAATATACAAGAATATACGTACAAGATATGTATTTCTCAACATTCCCCCTCAAGTTGGAGAGTGAATATCATGAAATCCCAACTTGTTGCACAATGTTACAAATTGATCTTTTCCCAAATCCATTGTAAAGATGTATGCTAATTGAAAGTGCATAGGAACATATGAAGGACTTATCAGCTTTTCTTGCAACTTTTCTTGGACTATGTGACAGACTATTTAAATATGTTTTGCTCGCTCATGAAAGACTGGATTCTCTGCAATATGTAAGGCAGCTAGATTGTCACAAAATAGTTTTGCACGAGTTACATTTGAGACCCTTAAGTCTTGAAGTATGTAGCTTAACCATGTAAGTTTTAAACAAGTGTTCTCCATAGCTCGATACTCTGCCTCAATTGATGATCTAGAAACAACTAATTGTTTCTTTGATTTCTATAAGATAAGTGAATTTCCAAGGAAAATACAGTATCCTGTGACAGACCTACTTGTGGTTCGACAACTACCTCAATCTGAATCATAAAATGCCTTTAAAATAAAATTGTTTATGGAAGAAAATAACAAATCTTGACCTGGAGTACCCTTCATATATATTTGAGAATTCGCACAGCAGCATCCCAATGAGGTTTTCCAGGCTCATGCATAAATTGGCTAAGTGTTCGAATAGAATAGACACTGTCAGGCCTTGTGACGGTGAGATAAATCAATTTGCCTACTAGACTTCTGTATTTTGTTGGATTATTTAGTATAATTCCATCTGTAGAAGTTAGCTTCAAATTTTATTCCATTAGAAACTTTTCAGGCCTTGCTCCTAAGATTCCTGAATCTTGCAAAATGTCCATTACATATTTTCTCTGAGACATAAATGCGGAAGTGTTTGAGAAGAAACCTTTTGATGCATTCAATTTCTTGAAGATCATTTCCTGTGAAAAGTATGTCATCAATATAGATAAGAATATTTGTGAATGATGAACCTTTTGCCTGGGTTAAAAGGGAATAATCAGCCTTTGATTGTTGAAAACCAGCTTCACGAATAGCTTCTGAAAATGTGAGAAATTAATTTCTCGATGCTTGCTTAAGGCCATAAAAAGATTTGTTAAGCTGGCATATAATGTTCTCCCTTTGTCGACGCAAACCTAGTGGAGGTTCCATGTATACCTCTTCATGTAGGGCTCAGTGAAGAAAAGCATTTTGGACATCCAATTCATAAGTGTACCAATTTCTAGCAAAAAGAACTGTAAGTAGAGAACGAAGTGCCGTGAGTTTTGTTATAGGAGAAAACGTTTATTGATAGTCGATTCCCTCAATCTAAGTATATCCCTTTGCGACAAGACAAGCCTTATAATAGATGATTACACAAATAGGACTCATTTGGGGATATATTTTGATAGAATTAGTCTCCTCAAATGCATATTTTGTATCAATATTTGATGTAAAACCTTAAGTTTCAGGTATTTGGCACACTACTTGGCAAAAAGGAACAATGCAGCTGAAAGAACGAAGAAATGAAGGCTTGAAGATTGCCGAGAGCAAGTGGCGAGTCGCGAATCAGCCTAGAGATCACCTTTTGTTCCAGTGTGCTGAGCCCTAAAAGGAAAGATCAGGATGACGATGAAATAGAGCAGTCAGCGTGTCACCAAGCAGTTCCGCGAAGTAGTACCATATCGCCGAGCGACCCAAAACGCGAAGAGGCTGAAGGCTAAAGCAAGAAGGTGATGAAATCGACCAAAAGGTGGATCGCCGAGTGTATTAGCGATCCCGACTAACTGCGTTGAATGGTCCTCTGCAACACAAATTTTCAAACACTATAAATACTTGTTTTAAATTTCTAGCTAAGTATCACTTTTATTATTCGAACCTTTTACAGTTTTTGATAGAGTTTAAGTTTTAGAGGGTTTTGGAAACTTTGTTCTAAGACCTTGAAGATTCAGAGGGTTTCAACTCCAAGAAATTGGACGTGGGTTTCGAAGATTCTTCACTCTTGACTTGTTTTAAGACTTAATTCTACATACCCAATTGATGGAAACTGATATTGGTATAAATTTTTATCTCTTTTACATGTCTAGCTAAAACCCCTATTCTTGGGGTGTGATTTTTTGAATATGGGCTAAATTATATGTTGGGTCTTGCTTGTTGATTGAGGCTGCAATCCTAGCTGCACTAACCTCTCTACAGACATCTATTGACACTCTTACTATGAGAGTTGCAGCTTGTGAAAGCAAACAGAGGGGAACCTCAGAGATTCCAGCTTTGAATGCCGAGGTAGCAGAATTGAGGAAATACGTAGACTATCTGAAGTCTATCGACTTCAATTCATTAATAAGGAATGTAGATGACTTGGACGCTCCTTAGATTCCGATCACCACCGGAGATATACGCAGAGATGCGACAGCAAATGATGAGTCAGATGCAGAGAAAAATGAGCAGCAGATGGCGATATAGAAAGAGAACATATTTATAAATTTGCCTGACTTCGCAGAGGCAAAGAGAGTTATGGAAAATACTGATGTACAGGTTTCTCTAGCAGATACACCTGTGGCGATATCTAGTGGAGCTGGTCCTTCTAGCTGATCCCGGGCACTGATGCCCAAGTCCAAATAGTTGCACTAGGTACTAAGGCCCAGACAGATGGAGAAACTGCATAGATAGGATCCTTTCTTTACCTCCCTCTCTGTCTTAGTTTCTTTCTCTGTTGGATACTTTACTTCATTTACATTTGATGACAAATGGTTTTTATTTGTGGTAGGGTGAGACCCACCCTTTTGTGTGAATATTGATGCTTCGCTATTTTGTGCATATATTTGGGACGTTTTGCTTATAATTCTATCTTACACTGCTTCTTATGGATGTTTGAGCTTGTGGCTCCTTTTATTTTAAATTGTAAATGATTTTGACCCTCCCAAAAAAAATTTAAATTTTTGCCACCTTTTGTACATGTGGAATGTGGTTGTTCTTTAGCAAATTTGAGTCTCAGTTTTGATCAATATTGATGACTCAAATAGTGCTCAAAATTGAACGAACATGAATGTGTGGCTATGATAAGACCAATTGAAGTTACATAATCAATATGTGAACTCTTTTTATCTCGTTGTGACTAGCCAATTATCGAATTGATTCTCTTGTGATGAACATTGCACACTAGCGAAAGTATAGGGTCTTGTTTGACTTTGGTGTCGATGCCTTGTGTGATAAGCTTATTGTGAACCATGCATGACAACACCTAGAATTTGCCTCGTTGGGACAATCGACTAAGTAAGGATATCTCATGATATGATCTTAGGCAACTTCGAAAAGTGTGAGCAAATTTGATATATACCTCTTTTGTGGCCTACCTTGTGAGCGTGTGAACCTGTTTTGAACACCCCTTTAGCCTTACCTTTCTTTGGAAGAAACTTGATGAAAACATGACCTTTCTCAATCCGCTATAGATAATCGTGTTGATTTGTGGTTGATCAAATAGCCAACTTAGGCAAAAATCTTAAGTTGGGGGTGTGGTGAAAAGAGAAGTCAAGTCAAGAAGTGCAAGAAAAGACCCCTTTAACCCATGATGTTGAAAAAAAAATGGAACCCCTTCATACAAAAAAAAAAAAAAAAGAGAAAAGAAAATGAAAAAGAAAAGGTTGTGAAATAAAGTTATGAAAATACAAAAAGGAATAGGCGTTCCGAATAATCCATGGAAGTGAATAATGGGATGACTTATGAGCACTAAAGAAAATGATGAAAGAAGAGGAAAGGGAGTGTTGAAAACACCACACTTCATGAGGATGAAAGTCACTGTGCCGAAATGACCATACCTTTGCACTCAGCCCCATTACAAGCCTTAAAAAACCTTTTTGATCTTGAGTGAGCTAGAACAATTGTTGATTGGAAAATACAGGCAAACCTATGGGTGAAAGCCTGCATTGTGTTCTTCTTTATGAAAGTGAGCATTGCATTTGATTTCGAAACTTTAACTGATTAAACAATTCAGTGTGAATGTGGAATCATTCTTTGTGTGAGGGCATTCGAATACCTTTGTTGAGCTCGAACTTGCATTTGAAGCAAGAATAGCGAGCTTGAGAATCTTTGATAATAGTGTGTCACAACTTGTATCTTTGAGTATACAATTGATCCGTGCATGATTAAGTTGAGTCTTGTTGTGTACATTGGTGATTGAGTCTTGTGTAGCACTGTTGGAGACATCCTTTTTGAAATGTTGAACTTTAGCTTTATTTGAGGACAAGCCAAAGTTTAAGTTCGGGATGTTTATGATTTCACAAATTGGACTCATTTAGGGCTATATTTTGATAGAATTAGTGTCCTCAAATGCATATTTTGTCTCAATATCTGATGTAAATCCTTAAGTTTCAGGTATTTGGAGTTTGAGGCAAAGCATGGACACTACTTGGTAAAAAGGAACAAGGTGGCTGAAAAGAACGAAGAAATGAAGGCCTGAAGATCGCCATGCCCAAGTGGCGAGTCGCCGATCAGCTTGGAGATCACCTTTTGTTCCAATGTGATGAGCCCTGAAGGGAAAGATCAAGTTGGCGATGAAATGGAGCAGACGATGTGTCGCCGAGCAGTTCCGCAAAGCAATACCATATCGCCCAATGACCCAAAACGCAAAGAGGTTGAAGGCTAATGAAAAAAGGCGATGAAATCGACCAATCAAACACTATAAATACTTGTTTTAAATTTCTAGTTGAGTATCACTTCTATTATTCGAACTTTTTACAGTTTTTAATAGAGTTTAAGTTTTAGAGGGTTTTGGAGACTTTGTTCTAAGACCTTGAAGATTCAAAGGGTTTCAACTCCAAGAAATTGGACGTGGTTCTCCAAGATTCTTCACTCTTGACGTGTTTTAAGACTTAATTATTCATACCCAGTTGATGAAAATTGATATTGGTATAAATTTTTATCTCTTTTACATATCTAGCTAAAACCCTAATTCGTGGGGTGTGATTTGTGAATATGGGCTAAATTATATGTTGGGTCTTGCTTGTTGATGGTTTATTTGTTGTTTAAATGTGATTTCGTTTAGTAGTTGTGTATGAACTTAATGGGATTGTAGTTGCAAATACGATTTCATCTTAGTATTTTTGGCTTTCCCGAGAGAGAGGTTGTAAAACTAAGACTACTAAATTGATAGCCGGTGGTATTGGGTCGACATGGGTTCAGCTCGTGAGAGTCAATCCTAGTCCTTCTCCCACACTTTCAGCTCGAGAGAGTGAATGGGCTAAGGCGGAGGTTGTGCTTAATGTGGCAACTCGATGTTTGAGAGAAACGGAATTGATTCGGGGTAAGTTGCTCGAGAGAGAATATACCCCCACTATAGTCTAGCCTAGTCACAAATGCTCAGCAATTTACTATCAAAAGCATGTACCCGATAGTCTGGTTTAACCCATATTCCTATCAGATCCCAAGAATCCCGTCTCCATATCTCGTTTCCTTATATTTTCGCTCTTTTTAGTTGTCAATTAACATAAACCCCCTAGATTTAGTATGTTTTTATTTGTTATTATTTATAGCTATGACTAATTAGAACTTTATTTTATTTTTCTATTAATTCTCAAAAACCACTCCCTGTGGGAACAATCCCAACCCTTGGTTAGGTTATATCACTACACGCGATCGTTTGGAACTTGAACCGAAATAGTGTTAGTTGATTACGTTGAAAATCAGGAACGCGCAATCGTTCCATCTTATTTGTACTATATTTTATAACCCCATTTGCACCCAATGGGTTTCTGGCCAACAGGGTGTGGAACTGAGCTCCAAGTCTTGTTATCTTTTAATGCTTCTAATTCTGCATTCATGGCTTGTCGCCAATGTAGATCAAGAATAGCCTGAGCATATGATGAAGGTTATGTGTGACCTGTAATGTTAGCTAGAAAAATGCAATGTGCTAAGATATGCGATAGTAAGAATGATAATGAGAAAGAGGATATCGAGTACCTGATGTTGGACTTGTTATAGCAGAAGATTGATTGGCTTGAGCTGGCAATATGTAGTCTTTATGCCATTCATGAGTTTTTTTAGACGAGCAGATTGTTGTAAAAGAGTAGATGAAGGAACTACAACCTCCGAAGTGACTGGAACAGATTGAAGGGCTTCATCAAACGTCAGATTTTGAACAGGTTGATTGGGATTGGCAAGATTGTCATCTGTTGTATTTTATGATTGAGTGGGATTGCTGGAAATAATTTCAGATTGTGTAGGATTACTAGAAAAAATATTTGATTGAGTAGGATTGCTAAAGATGACCTCCATATTTTGGGTTCATGAGATTCTACTCTCTGGATAGATTGAAGGTGATAAGATGAGACATCTTTTATGCCAGATGGTGGAGAGGACCAATTGTCAAATATACTAGAAGAGGATTGAGGTGATAATGAGGTCGAAGTTAGTGTAACTGAACTAAAAAGAACGATAGTTTCAGAAATTTTGACATCACGACTTACAAAAAAATGTTTGGTTTCCAGATCACACAGCTTATGACCTTTTTGACCAGTAGGATAACCAACAAAGATGGAGCATTTGGCTCGAGAATCAAACTTTTGTTTATGTTTAACAACATTAGCATAACACAACAACAAAAAACTTTTAGGTAACTAATGGATGGTGATTTATGATATAGCAATTCATAAGGAGACTTAGAATGTAACAATGTAGTTGGTAATCGGTTAATAATATAGACAGCAGTCAAAACACATTCACCCCAAAAAGTGATAGGCAAGTGAGCTAGAAAACGTAAAGCTCGTGCAACATTTAAAATATGATGATGCTTGCATTCAACTACCCAGTTTTGTTGTGGAGTGAAAACACAAGTTCTTTGGTATTCGATATCATGAGAGTTAAAAAAAATTTCATTGGTACAAATTCTTTTCCATTGTCTGTCCTAATTTTTTTAACTGAAGCATGAAATTGGTTTTTAGTAAATGATATAAAAGATTGCAAAATATAAGAAGTTTTGGACTTGTATTTCATAAGAAATAACCAAGCACGTCTTGTAAAATCATCTAAGTTAGTAAGAAAAAAACGAGCCCCTGAAGCATTAGGTACTTGATGTGGACCCCAAACATCGCAATGTAATAAGTCAAATGAAGCACGAGCAGATATGTTACTCAACGGAAATGCAAGAAGTGTCTGTTTAGCCAAAGGACAAACATCATAATTATTATCAAAGGAAACATAACGAGAAGGTAATAGTGTAGCAATTAATCTAAGGCGAGAAGGTGATGAGTGTCCTAGACGCATGTGCCATAAATCTTTTGGTTGTGAAACTTGATGATAAATGGGTGGTTTCTGTACTGATGACATGTAATAGAGACCACCATAATGTTTACCCGAGCCAATAATCTTCCTCGTAGCCAAGTCCTGTAATACAAAAAAAGTGGGAAACACAAGGGCACAACAATTTAAGTCATTAGTGAATTTGCTAAGAGACATTAAATTTAAACGAAAAGAGTGAACATGTAAAACATTGTTTAAGGTAATATCTGAGTTAAAAGGTATTGTTACACTGGAATGAATTTATACTGGTGACCCATTGGGTAAATTAACAATGGGTATAGATGGAGATTGTGTTTGAGTGAAGAATGTGGAATCAGAAGTAATGTGATCAGTTGCTCCGCTGTCCAAGATCCATGGCCTAGTGAATGTAGAATTAATTGAAACATTATGTAAAAGGGATAAACCTGTTGCATTTGCATGGGCGTAGAAATAATTGAAACATTATGAAAACGAGATAAAACCTGTTGCATTTGCATGGGCATCGCTATTACCGACAGAACTATATTTTTGCGCGAACAAATTTACTGCCTGAACAATCTGTCGGAGTTGTTCCGCTGAAAATCCATGTGTACTATTGTTATCTTGTGACTGACTCTCATTCTTAAATTGGTGAGTGTCTATTACATTAGCAATATGAGAAGGATTACCTTGACATCCGCATTGTTGTCGATTATTTTGACTTCTTGAGTTGTTGGGAGACTAAGTGCCATCTTTAAACTTACATCTATCCTCTGTACGACCTTTTCTATTGCAATACTTGCAATGTAATTTGATAGTGCGACGATTCTCAATTGTGTGTCCTTCTCGATTGCAATGTTCACAATGCTTATCCTTAAATTTGTTGAAAAAACTATTGGTACGCCTTTGAACTGCAGCCGCAATAGAGAAACTTTCTGTTGATTTTGACATCATTTGTCTCTGTGTTTCCTCTTGAAAAATAAGTGACTATGCTTGGCGTACATTAGGTAGGGGAGACATCATGAGAATATTAGATCGAACAACATTATAGATATCATTAAGACCCATTAGAAATTGCATCACACGGTCTTCTTCAATTTGATCGGTGTGTGCTTTAATTTGATTGCAAGTTGGAAATGTTCGAAAGTATCTAACTCATCCCAAACACCTTTGAGTTTTGTGAAATAGTAAGAAACGTTCGTGTTACCTCTGAGAGTGAAGCCAATGATTTTTGAATCCGATATATTGCTAGTGCATTCTTTTGAGAAAATTGATCCTTAAGATCTTGCCATACTTGGTGAGCCGTCTTGGCATGGATGACTCCTTTAGCTAGATCTGGTTCCACCGAGTGAGAAAGCCATGATAAAATCAGACTATTGCATTCATTCCACAACGCATACTCAGTTGGCTTATCTATTTCCGACGGCAGTTCAATTGATCCATCAATAAAAGATAGTTTGTTTTTGGCTGTGAGCATGTATCATTGATTTGCTCCAGGATGGATAACTGATCCCATTCAACTTGATTGGAACAAGCATGAGTCGGGATGATCTGAATGTTGAAGAAAATATGGATTTGATGAATTCATATTGCTAGTGTTTGGACTTTCTGAATGTTCAAGCTCTAATATCAACTTAGAAAAAAAAAGAAAACAATGCATTTTGCTAAAGTGATTTATTTATTCACAATCTGATATATATACAGCTTGATACAAATCAATCTAGTCTAGCTTCAGTAAGAAATCGTGATCCCCAATTACTGGGATTTGATCTACTAATATGGAAACTAAATATACAAGAATATACGTACAAGATATGTATTTCTCAACACTGGTTTTTCAGGTATTCGGTGAGCTTTTCCCTCTAGTGTGAACAACAGCAACCCCAAACTCTATTTCCGACATGGCTCCATCTCCGGCAAAACCACAACAACCATTAACGACAAGCAAAACCACTGTTAGCTACATTTTTTCTCTCTTCTAGCATTATTTTTATTTTATATGTTTCTCGTATATATAGATGTAGCTTGAAAATTTCATACTCCGACGGACTGTTTTGGATTTTAACTTGACCCATTAATTGATTTCTGATTAATATTGTTTCCATGTTGAGAAGTTACTTACTATGAGTTCTTTATTGCCCACTATCTTAAGTGATTTGTTGATATTATTTTGATGACCCGATTTTATGTTTGTTTGGTCTTAGTCACTAACCAATTGTTATTTTTCGTTGTCATTGCTATATATATATATATATATATATATATATATATATTGAATAATAATTTTTCGTAGTTGCATTCCGTGTAGGTAATCATTTTAATTTTAATAACTTATTAAGTTAAATATTGGTTTCCCTTTGTTATAATCACTTCTTTGTTGTCATTATGTTTCTATATCTATTTGAGAGAAGGTATACATTGGTGTTGGTGGATTCCGAAGAAATCTATAGTGATAATTAGAGAATGGCAGTTATCCGTGTCATTTTTGCAAGAGCAGTGGTTCAATCAGAGGAATGACCTAAAAAATAAATTGTTGGTCAAAATCTTTTTCGATGAGGATATTTTTATATTTTTTTTAGAGATTCCCAATATTATTAAGTTGTTTGAATGAAATTTGTCAACTGAAAAATTTTGTTACAGTAGATTCAAAATGGTATTTCAATGGTGTTTTAATTGCTAATAGTTGATTTTGAATATGGGGGGTAAAGTACTTTACTTAATAGTTTTTTATTGTGTGGAGAGTAGGAACAAGATAGAAATTGTGGTGTGTTAATATGTTTTGTAATGATGGTGAAATTTGATGGTGGGCATGGATGCTCTACTAAGTTGCTAAGAAGAAGAAGAAATGAGATGAGACAGAAACAAATAAGGAAAAAAAATGAAAAGAATATTAAAACTAAAGTTTTAATATTTATTTTTGGTCTTCACTCTCTTTGATAGAGTGAAATACATTCACTTTGCCATATAAGCATTTAGGGAGGTAATAATTTCAATTTTAAATTGTTCAGGTGGGTAATAGGACCTCCGTGAAGTAAAAGTGTATATTTGGAATTTCGGTAATAGATTGGGGGCTTGATGAGTTCGAGATTTGGACTCGTTTAGGGTTTTGTTTTGATAGATTTAGTGTCCTCAAATGCCAAATATTTCCTAAAAACTGATATTAAAGCCTTTATTTTCAGGTATGTGATCTAAGGATCAAGGTAAGGACCCTAATTAATAGGCAAAAAGGAGCAAAACAAGTTGAAGTTGTGGAGAAAGGCAATCCTGGTGATCGCCAAGACCACTCGGCGAACCGCCGAGTGGCTCTTCAGTTCGCCTAAAGTTTCAGTATGCCAACCTTGAGGAAAAACCAACTTGGCGACAGGAGTGAGCATTCAGTGAATTACCCAATGACTCCACAAAGGCAACCTTGATCGCTCAAAGTTACAGGACTCTCAATGGAGGTGAAACAAAATTGGCTATCCAAAGGAGCAAATGGCGAATCGTCGAAGCTTTTGGCATTCCCGACTTAGACCACCTAAAGTTATAGTGCATAAAGAGGAAAGCGATGGACAGAAGAGATCGGTGAATTGTCGATCAGTCGGCGAAGCCCGACATTCACTGTCGATTTTCCCCAAAAATTCAACTCTCGAATCAGTATAAATTGATCTTTAGAGGAGAGAGAAGGTATTGAGAAACTCTTACCCAGAACTAAAGAGCATTGTTCTTGTATAATTTTGAAGCTTTCAAGTAGTCTTCACAAAAATTTGGATTTGGGTTTTTGAATTCCACCATTTTTTGGAATATTGTAAAGGGTTGGAGACCATTACCCAGATAATGGCTAATCTATTTGGTAATTATTCTTACTTTTTTAATAATGTGTAGCTAAAACCTCAATTCTTGGGGTGTAATTATGTGATTATGGGCTAAATTAACTTATGGGTATTGTTAATTACTGATTTAAATGCTTAGTTGAAGTGGGTTTAATCATTAGATCTGTTTTAATTTATGATTTGTAGTTATAAATTCAATTCTATCTTTGAGTTGTTAGCTTGGTTGAGAGAGAGGTTTTGGGAAGGGTCTTGATTAATAGCTTGTAGGTATTGGGTTGATATGGGTTCAACTCGAGAGAGTGAGTCCTAAACCTATTCCTACCCATCTTGCTCAATAGAGAGAGGATGTGTTAAGGTTGTGGGTTTTTCTTAATTGCTAAGCTTATTGATGTTAGAAAGAAATAACTTGAAATGTGATAGTTGTTCGAGAGAAAACTATTTCAGTCATAGTTTAGCCTACCCACTCATATTTAGTTATTTATTAGTAGTTTCAATTACCCATATAGTGAAATTTGCCTATAATCGATCACATCCCGAGAATTCCTCTCTATTCACGGGTTTGTTTGTATTGTAGCTGCTAATTGCAAACCAAAACCTTCACATCTTACATTTGTGTCACCCCTTTTGACTTGTTTAATTGTTATTTTTGACAATTTCTATTCCTATAACTAATTAGAGCATATTTGTACTTCATAGTTAAATTTGAACATGTACCACTCCCTGTGGATTTGAGCCCAACTCTTCATTGGGTTTTATACTAGTTAATGATCGTTCTCACTTAAAATTGGATGAGGTTTGAAATGGTGTCATTGCCGGGGACTGGTGTTGTTTGAAATTCTTTTATTGAAGTTAAATTCTGATCTTTTTGTGTAATAGTTGAATCGACTTAATTTGTTTTGTATATGTGTTGTTTGTGTTGAACAGAGAAAGAGATGAGTATGAACGGGAGTAATGGTAGCTAAATGGGCCACCAAGATGATATTGACGATCTTAATGATGTGAATTACCCAATCCAGTTGGGTGGTTTTGGTGCAATATGTCTACCTCCAATTGAAGGGAATGATATCTTCCATGTCACTAGCACAACGCTACAGCTTCTCCAAATGAAAGGTCTATATGGAGGATTGGCTCACGGAGACCCACATGAGCATATTCGAAAATTCGTGGACGTTTGTGGACCGTTCTCATTCAAGAACGTATCACAAGAATCAGTCTGTCTCAGGTTGTTTCCTTTCTCTCGGATGGGTGAATCTAGAAAATGGTTAGCTGAGTTACCGAAGGATTCTATCACCTCTTGGTATGGGCTTGCCACAACGTTCAATGTGAGGTTCTTTCCCTAGTCTAGGATGATGGTATTCAGATATAGCATCCAAAATTTCAAGTGATTGGAAGGTGAACCAATCCACGAGACGTGGCAGAGGTTTAAGAAGTTGGTACTTCAATGCCTAACTCACGGACTTCCAAACAACATGCTTCTACAATATTTCTATAGAAGTCTTGACAAGGTGAAGAAAAGAGTTTCTAACCAATTGGTTTGAGGAGGAATAATGTTGCAATCATTTGAGGTAGCCTCGTCCCTTCTTGATGAAATGACTAAGATAAATCAGGAATGATACACTCAAGAGGACCGAGTTCCACCTTTTTGTTTTAGGATGATGCAAGAACAACTTGACAAGGAGAAAGAGAGGGACGACAATATTAGCAAAATGTTGAACCAAATGGAGTTGCTCCAAAAACAAGTGCTAGAAAATGTGGGTGAACACAAAGAAGCAAGGGGACTGTTTATAGTTGAGGAGGTTTCTCACTCATGCTACTCAAAGTCGCGGGAGAATCAAGGTTGGAAATTTCACAAGGTTGAGGAGGGTTTCCACCCAAGCTAATCAAGGTTGGAACACTCATAAGAAAAAAGAGCAGAGGTGATACTATCAAGAATGGGCCAAACAAAATGACCACTGGAGAAGATAAGATAATCACGAAAAGGACCACACTCAATCGAGTGACAGCCCAAAATCAAAGGGTAGTTCAAGTAGCCAACGAGTGGATTATTTGTTGTCCCGTATCCTAGAAAAGGTTGAAGGCTCAGATGACACGCTAAAAGAGATGAAAGCCAACTTTTCATCACTGAATAATAGAGTGAATTCTCACGCTGAGGCAATCAAGCAACTTGAGGATCAATTAAGTCAACTTTCAGCCCAATTGGAACCCAAGATATTTTATATGAGTGAAACTGAATGAACAACAACTTTGAGGGCTGATGATGACAAAAAATTGATGGTGGTGACTCGAAGTGGAAAGATAGCAGTTGGTAAAGTGAATGGTAATAATGGGGTGAGAGCTCATGAAGAAGAGAAAGACATTGAAGAGGAAGAGGATCTCATTCAAGCACCAGAAAATGATATACTCAAAGAGAAGGAGTAAAGTCACAAGCAAAGCCTCGACGAAGAGTTGCAAAAAGTTAAAGAAAGGCCACTTCAATTCTAAAGATAGTACAACCTCTTCCCAAAATATCTCCTCCGTTTCCTCAACGTCTCAAGAAGAAGAATGAGGATGAGAAATTTAAGAAGTTTCTATTAGTGTTCAAAACACTCTCTATAAATCTACCATTAGTGGAAGCATTGTTGGGATGCTGGTTTATGCCAAATTCATGAAGGAGCTACTCACCAAGAAGAGAAGCATGGACTTCGAGACAATTACAGATTCTCATAATTGTAGTGCCATTATGACTAGCGAGATGATTACAAAGAAAGAAGATCCGGGGGCATTCACCATCCCATGTACCATTGGTATGCTTAAATTTGCTAAAGATATATGTGACTTGGGGGCAAGTATAAATGTAATGCATTATGCAATCTATAAACAACTTGGGATGGGCGAACCAAAATCAACAGCAATGAGGCTTCTTAAGGCAGTTCGATCAATCAAGCACCCCATTGGGATACTCTAAGATATATTGGTGAAGGTTGATTGATTCATCTTTCTAGCTTATTTTTTGATTCTTGACTGTGAGATTGATGTTAAAATTCTCATTATTTTAGGACGACCATTTTTAGCAACTGTGAGAGCGCTAGTGGATGTTGAAAGCAGGGAATTGAAGTTCTGGGTAAATCAAGACGAAGTCACCTTTAATGTGTGCAAGTCAATGAAACACTCGAGTGACAATCATATGGTTTCAACGATTGATGTAATTGATCAAACGATGGCTAGTGTGAGCCATCTAATGTGCATGAGTGAACCTCTTGAGGTTGTTCTTGCAAATTATGATGAGACCAAAGTTCAAGGTTATGATGAAGTGGTAGTTGCTCTGTCAGGATTAGGTGAATACTCAAGGAACCCGTTGAAGCTAGATATTGATCTAAAGAATCGAGCCAATCCATCTATGGGGATCACCTTCGATTGCATTCTTGGGAACAAATAAGACCTTGCCCGTAATCATTGCAGTTGACTTGCTTGAGTGGCAAGTAAAATTGCTTCTTGAGGTGTTGAAAAGGTACATAAAGGTTATAGGTTGGACTATTACTGACATTGTGGGCATTCCACCTGACATTTGCACTCACAAAATCCAACTTGATAGTGAGTGCAAGCTGAGTATCGAACATCAAAAGAGATTGAACCCAGCAATGTAAGAGGTGGTAAAAAGGAAATAATAAAGTGGTTGGATGCAGGTGTGATTTACCCTATTGCGGATAGTAAATGGGTGAGTCTGGTGCAATGTGTACCAAAAAAGGGAGGTATCACGGTAGTTCTAAATGAAAAGGGAGAACTTGTTTCTATGAGACCTGTAACTGGATAGAGAGTACTCATGGACCACCAGAAGTTAAATTCTTGGATCAAAAAAGATCACTTTCCCATGCCTTTCATGGATCAAATGCTCGATCGTCTTTTGGAGCGGGGATGGTATTGTTTCTTGGATGGTTATTCCAGGTATAATCAAATCTCTACTACACTGGAAGATCAAGAGAAAACCACTTTCACTTGTCCCTATGGAACTTTTGCTTTCAAAAGGATGCCTTTCGGGTTGTGTAATGCTCCTGCGATGTTTCAACGTTGCATATTATGTATTTTTGCTGATATAGTAGAAGATTCGATGGAAGTCTTTATGGATGAATTCTCAATTGTGGGTGATACTTTTGAAACATGCTTAGTACACCTTAGACAGGCCCTTCAAAGATCTGTGGAAACCAATTTGGTCCAAAATTGGGAGAAATGTCACTTTATGGTTAGGGAAGGTATAGTTTTGGGTCCCAAAGTGTCACAAAAAGGGCTAGAGGTTGACAAGTCAAAAATTGAAGTAATTGAGAAGCTACCACCACCTTTCTCGGTAAAAGGTATTCGTAGTTTCTTAGGGCATGCGGTTTCTACTGGTGGTTCATCAAAGATTTTTCAAAAATTGCACACCCATTATTCCAGCTTTTGGAGAAGGAGGTGAAATTTAGCTTTGATGATATATGTATGACGGCCTTTAAGTGCTTGAAAGAGAAGTTGATCTCCACCTCGGTAATTATTAACCCTGATTCATCAGCACCTTTTCAAGTAATACGTGATGCAAATGGTACGACATTAGGTGTTATGTTAGGGAAAAAGCGTAACAAGCTATTCCATCCAATTTACTATGCAAGAAAAACCTTGAATGGTGCTCAACGTAACTATACGGTTACTAAGCAAGAATTACTTGCGGTGGTATATGCATTTGAAAATTTTCGGGCATACTTACTAGGCACCAAAGTGATGGTTCAGACTGATCATACAGCTCTACGTTACTTAATGGTGAAGAAAGATGCCAAACCAAGGTTGATAAGATTGGTGTTGTTATTGCAAAAATTCGACTTTGAAGTCAAGAATAGAAGAGGTTGTGAAAATCAGGTGGCTGATTATCCATCTAGGTTGGAGAGCAAGGAGAAAAAAGAGGTGGGGTTAGACATCAATGACTCATTTCCCGATGAACATGTACTCATTATCACTCTAAAGCAAACTCCTTGGTATGCTGATTTTGCTAACCATGTAGTGTGTGGACTGATGTCGGAGGACCTAAACTTCTATCAACAAAATCAGTTCTTGTTCGATGTCAAGAGATACTTTTGGGATGAGCCACATTTATTTAGAGTGCAGACCATATTATTAGATGATGTGTGCCTGAAGAGGTAGTCAATGACATTCTCAATGCTTGTCATGTTTCACCGGTTGATGGACATCATAGTGGTGTGAGAAGACCCGCTAAAGTACTCCAAAGTGGTTACTACTGGCCAACCCTCTACAAAGATGCCCATGAATTTTTCAAGCGATGTATTCTATGCCAAAAGTAAGGAAGGGTGTCCAGACGTCATGAATTGCCTCTCAATCCTATTCTAGAAGTTGAATTGTAAGAAAATTTGTGAATAGACTTCATGGGCCCATTTGTGAGTTCATTTGGAAATAAGTATATTTTGGTGATCGTGGACTATGTTTTTAAATGGGTGGAAGTTGTTGCATTACCGAACAATGAAGGGAAGAGTGTGGTTCAATTCTTGAAGTGCTACATCTTTGCAAGATTTGGCACCCCACGTGCTATCATTAGTGATGGAGGCTCACATTTTTGCAACCGAATGTTTGCATTCTTACTAAGTAAATACGGATGAAAACATAAAGTGTCAATGCCGTATCATCCTCAAACAAGTGGCCAGCTTAAAGTCTCGAATCGGGAAATTAAGAGTATCTTGGCCAAAACTGTGAATGCACATAGGATAGATTTATCCCGAAAACTCGATGATGCTTTATGGGAGTATCACACTGCTTACAAAAAGCCTATTGATATGTCTCTATATCAGCTAGTTTTTGGGAAATCTTGCCACCTACCAGTTGAACTTGAACACAAAGCATTATAGGCATTAAATCTGAATTGTGTGAATGCTTCGAAAGGTAGATTAGATAAGTTGAATGAGATGGAAGAATTCTGATTAAGGGCTTATGATAGCTTAGCTCTCTACAAGGAGAAAATAAATAAATAAATAACATGACTCTAGATCCTTAGGAGAGAATTTTGAGTCAGAGACTTTGTGTTGCTTTGCAATTCTCGACTGAGACTCTTTCTGCGCAAGCTCAAGTCGAAATGGTCTGGCCCATTTCAAGTGACAGGAGTGTTCAGAAATGGGGCTATTGAAGTTGAAGTTAAAGAGGGCCTAGCTTTCAAGGTGAATAGGCAGCGTTTGAAGTTTTATTTTAGAGAGTGCAATGAGATTTCAGTTATTGAAGTGGTGTATTTGGAAGATGCTTGAGAGCATTTCTATGTCGTGCCACGACGTTAAATAAGGTGTTTCTTGGGAGGAAACCCAAGCTTTAGTTGTTTTTGAATAATGGATGTTGATTGTGCAGGTTGAAAAGTGATAATGTTGGAAAGTGGCAATTAGGTGAGCCAACAGTCCAGTCGGCGAGCCTGACTTGGACCACCGATGGAAACACCTAACCCTATGGATTAAGTTCTATAAAACTCAATGAGATAAAAGCTCAATCGGCGACATGCCAAACTGGTCGGCGAGCCTGACTTTGTTCGCCATTTGAACCCATTACAAATTGCACTCAACGATGCGCCGAGGTGATTCGGTGAGCCTAAATTTCACCACCTTTTTTCCTCATTTGGATAGCTATAATTATGGATATTTTGGAGAGCAACACACGATTACGTGGGTCGCCGAATCTTTTGGCAAACTTCACCGAATGGCCACTTAGTGAAGAATTTTTCGAACCCTAATCTTTTCATTCCATACTATTGCATGTACATCTTTATTATTATGCCCATTTATTCTTGTTATATTTAGGACAATGCTGGATATATTTTGTGGGCTGGACCCTTGTTAGGAATACCATCGTTAAATGCATTTAAGTATTGGTTAAGGTCAATACCAATGACTTGAATAGTGCTCTTAATTGAACAAAATGAATATGCAGCTACTATGCGGCAAACTAACTTACATAGGCAATATGTGAACTTGTAGCATCTCATTGTGACTAGGTGGTGGCCAAATGAGTCTCTTGTAATGAACATTGAACGCTACCTGGAAAGTGTGGAGTCTTGTTTGATATTGGTACCAATTCCTTGTGTGGTGAGGTCGTCTTGAACGTTG
Source organism: Solanum bulbocastanum (assembly GCA_037074985.1). Lineage (NCBI taxonomy): Eukaryota > Viridiplantae > Streptophyta > Magnoliopsida > Solanales > Solanaceae > Solanum > Solanum bulbocastanum. The sequence continues at coordinate 61,158,367 of CM073605.1, forward strand.
TATTTAATGACACCTAGAACTTGCCCTATTAGTCCGATTGATTGAGTGAAGCGAACAATTGAAATGATCTCAGGAAAAAAATTTGAAGAGTGAACCAATTTGACAATATACCTCTTTTGTAACAACCCTTGTGAGAAGTGTAAATCTTGTTTTGGCACCCATTGAGCCTATCCTTTTCTTGGATGAAACGTGAACTACTATGAACTCTTTATCCATTGACCCTTAATCTTCATAAAATTTTGGTTTGTTTACATAGCCATCTTAGGCCAAAAGCCTAAGTTGGGGGTGTGGTAAAAAAATAAGGAAAGTCAAGAAGTGTGAATAACTCCACTTTTGATGGACTGTTTTGAAAAAGATGGGACCTATATATATATATATATATATACCAAAAAAAAGCAAGAATTGTGAAATAAAGTGTGTGAACATATGAAAAATGGGGTATCCGGTGATTCATGTCTAGTTGAATAATGGGGTGGAGTTTGAACATGTTTGAATGTGAAAGAGAAGGTGAAAGAGTGATTTTCAGGCCACACTTCATGATGGTAAAAGCCACTTGTAACACCCCGTATCCTAGACAGACCAAAATGCAGATTTTAGAAGTTGCAGGTGCCAACGACGGGCACCACCCAGGGACCGTAGGGTGACCCATGGATTATAGGTGGGGTCCGTGGGTGGCCACCTGCAGCCCTCCCCACGGACCGTAGGTCAGACCATGGACTCTGGTCCTGGTCCATGGATCAGACCCCTCAACAACCCCTATCTGAACCCTCATCAACGCCTGCCAGGTTGGACTGTTGGTCTATCCACGGTCCATCAATCTGTCAATTAGTGACCCCCGACAACTTTTAAGTCAGGGGTCGTTTGATCTTTTCCCTATCCGTTGGACCCCTAAACTACGTAGTTTTGGTCAGTTTTAGCCTAGCAACTAAATTAGAACCTACCCTAGTCAATGCAATCTCCTAAATTCATCCAAGCAGAACTAAAATAGGAGAAGCAGTTGAGCAGCCCTAGTCCAAGAACACAACAAGGTTTTGTCTGTTCCAGCCCAAAAATCAAAAGATTTCTCCGCGAAATTCGTCACCAGGTATATGGTATTTCACTAGTCTGTTCCTTTCACCCATTAGGTCCCTATAATTCAGTCAGATTCTTGATTTTCTGCATCATGTTATACCTAGGGTTTTTAGAATTTCAGAAATTATGTTGTGATTCAGTTTGTTAGACTAATCCAAATTAGATTATCATGTTTTCATGGAATTTTTTAGTTCTTTCTTGAAACTTAGAACCCTAGTTGTGTAGATTCATTTATTTCATGAATTACACTTTCTAGGCAAGATTATTCAGATATGCGTGCCTCAGTTAAGAATGCTTCATTATCATTATATTAATGTTGCATTTTCAGTTAGCATGTCAATATTTGAGCTATTTACTTACTTTAGTTATTTTGTATTTTATATATTCTATTGGGAGTAGACTTAATACCAAGTTGGATTAAGGGTCAGTCACCCTCAAAGTCTCAAAACTATGTGCCCCTGTAGGTAAGTCCCCTCTATGGGCATTATACTTATTGATCACGCCAGTCGTGCCTCGATACCCTTGGCAAGGTATATTGGGTCCTCTCGATAGGGCGTATACATCAAACTCGACATTTAGCTCATATGGTTTTATGTCTGTTATTAGTAGCTCCCACAGATAGATTCTAGTGTATTGACTAGGCTATCAGTTACAGTTCAGTGTATGATATGAAATTGGTCACTCCGTCTATCAATTCATATTCAGCATGTTTATCATATTTATCATGTTCAGACTATATCATTTCTTTATCGCTTTGTTCAGTTATATGCTTTATTTTATCTTGCATGCTCATTACCTTTCAATTATTGACGTATACTCTGTGCTACATCTTCTCGTGATGTAGGATCAGGTCCTCAGCATCCAGACCACACATAGATCAGTTCCCCGTCTTCAGTTCAGCAGCTTCAGTGGTTAGTCCTCATATTTCGAGGACAGTCGACATGTTTCTATATTTAGTTTTTTCATTTCAGTTTTCAGTATTTGCTAGAGTTAGTTGGGGGCATGTCCCAGCATCCCTAGTCAGTTAGAGGCTTTATTTCATACATAGATAGATTCAGCTTTAGTGTTTGAGTTTTATTTCAGTATTCTTAAACTCTTATCAGTTTTATATTAGGATAGTATTGAGTATTTCCCTATCATTTTTGTTGATCTCATGTTTTAAGCTTCCACACAATATTTATTGTTTAAGTTTATATTTAGGTGTGCTTATGATATTCCAGTAGGGTAAACTTAGGGTCACTCGTGATCCTAGGTTCCGTGTCTACGCCTTGGGGGTAGCTTAGGGGCTTGACAAAGTTGGTATCAGAGAATTAGGTTTAAGTGTCCTAGGATGTCTGAAAGGCTGCACTAAGTAGAGTCCTTTTTGTGGGTGTGAAGTGCACCACATCTAATGAGAGGGAGGCTACAATTTGTTTAGGAAAACCTCACTTTCTTCATATTCTTATCGTGCGTTGGTATGATCTTCTCCTTCTAATCCATCGTTATGCATTTTTTGATCATGCCTTCTCGTAGAGCTTATGAAAGAAATGCCCCCAATGCTAACGCAACTCCTCCAGTCCTAGATAAGAAAGTTTTGAATGCAGAGTTTGGGAACACCATTCAACTTTTGGCTCAAAGTATGACCAACTAGAACAATCAGCAAGCCCCAGTTCCTACTAACACTAATGTTGGGTCATCTGCAACTAGAGTTCAGGATATTGTTAGGATGAACCCACTTGAGTTTCTAGGGTTGCGGGTTGGTGAGGTTCCCCAGAACTTCATTGATAAGGTCAAGAAAATCATTAAAGTGATGCAAGTGACTGGTAATGAAAGGGTAGACTTGAGATCCTACCAACTTAAGGATGTAGCTCACATCTGGTTTACTTAATGGAAATAAAACAGGGGTAAATATGCAATTCCTATCACTTGGGAGTGTTTTAGTGAGACATTTCTGGACATGGTCTTCCCAAGAGATTTGAGGGAGGCAAAAGCTTAGGAGTTCATGAATGTGAGGCAAGGTACCATGTCAGTCCAAGAGTACAGACTCAAGTTCACCCAACTCTCCAGGTATGCTCCTCACATGGTTGCTGATCCAAGGGCACAAATAAATAAGTTTCTATATGGAGTGTCCGACTTAGTGAAAACAGAGTACAGAAATGGTATGTTGCTGGAAAATATGAATATCTCTAGGCTTATAACATATGCTCAGCAGGTTAAGAGAGATAAGCTTAGGTAAAAAGCTAAGGATAATAAAAAGGTTAGGACAAGCAACTCTGAGAATTCTCAGTAGAAATCAGGTGGAATCGCTCGAAGTTCCTATAGATATCTTCAGCTCCATCACCTTCATCAGCTAGTTATCTATCCTCTAGGTTTCCATAGGATCAAAAAGGTAGGGTATCAGGCTCTAAGTCTCAAGGGAGTGTTTCAGGTAATAGGATCTACCCAACTTGCCCTATGTGTGGTAAGAACCATCTAGGTGAGTGTCTTGCGGGAAGGAAGGATGTTTTGGGTGTGGTCAGACTGGTCAGAGGTTGAGAGATTGTCCTTCTTCTAAATAGAGTCAATGAGGTAATAATGGTAGAGCTCAGTCTACAAGTCCAGCAGCACTAGCAGGTCACCCAACTTAGCAGGGTGCTTCATCTGGTAAAGGTGGTAGTTAGTGCCGGAATAGGTTGTATGCTCTCCAGGCTCGCATGGACCAGAAAGATTCTCCTGATGTGGTCCCTGGTATATTAAGAGTCTTTCATTCAGATGTATATGCATTGTTAGATCCAAGGGCTACTCTTTTCTTTGTAACTCCATATATAGCAGTAAACTTCGGTGTCAGTCCAGAAACTTTTTCAGAACCCTTCTCAGTCTCTACTCCAATCAATGACCCAGTTATAGCTAGATGGGTATACAAAAATTTCCATGTCGCAGTCTCTCTGAAAGTCACCTCAGTAGATCTTGTAGAGTTAGAAATGGTAGACTTTTCTATCATTCAAGGTATGGATTAATTACATTCCTTATGCCTCAGTCGATTGTAAAACTAGGATCGTTCATTTTTAGTTTCCAGACTATCCAATCTTAGAATGGAAGTGTAGTAGCTTAGAGCCTATAGGTTGATTCATTTCTTACCTTAACGCCAGAAAGATGATTTCTAAGGGTTATCTCTATCAACTAGTTTGGGTTAAGGATTTAAGTTTTGGAACCCCAACTTTTGAGTCAATTCCAGCAGTGATGAGTTTCTAGAAGTGTTTCCAAAAAATCTTCTTGGAGTTCGTCCCGAAAGGGAAATCAACTTTTGAATTGATCTCCTTCCAAATACGCACCCTATTTCTATTCCTCCTTACAGAATGTCTCTAGATAAGCTTAAGGAATTGAAAGAGAAGTTAAAAGACCTTCAAGATAAGGGTTCATTACGCCCAGTATTTCCCATGGGGTGCACCAGTGTTGTTCATGAAAAATAAAGATGGTTCTCTCATGATGTGAATTGACTATCGGCAGTTGAACAAAGTCACACTCAAGAATAAGTATCCCATCCCCTGGATTGATGAATTGTTTGACCAACTTCAGGGTGCTAGTCATTTCTCGAAGATAGACCTCAGATACGGTTATCATCAACTCAGAGTTAGAGATAGTGACATTCCAAAAATAGCCTTCTGAACTCAGTATGGTCATTATGAATTTGTAGTTATGTCATTTGGACTAACCAATGTTCCTGCAACTTTTATGGATTTGATGAACAGGGGTTCAAGCAGTATTTGGACTTATTTGTTATCGTCTTTACTGATGATATCCTCATTTACTCTAGGAATGAGGAAGAACATGCGACTCATTTAAGGGTTGTCTTACAAACCCTCAAAGATCGCCAGTTATTTGCTAAGTTTAGCAAATGTGAGTTTTGGTTACAATCAGTTGCTTTCATTGGGCATATTGCGTCTAGTGAAAGGATCCAAGTGGATTCGTAGAAAATAGAAACAGTGAAAGAATGGCCAAGACCTGCCTCTCCTACAAATATCAGAAGTTTCTTGGGTTTGGCTGGTTATTACAGAAGGTTCGTTGAAGGATTTTCATCCATAGCTTCTCCATTGACTATGTTGACTTAGAAAAATGTCAAGTTTCAATGGTCAGATAATTGTGAGAAGAGCTTCGCAGAACTGAAAGCTAGGTTGACTACAGCTTCAGTTTTGACTCTATCATAGGGTTCAGACGGTTATGTGATCTATTGTGATGCATCCAGAGTCGGCCTAGCTGGTGTGTTGATGCAACGAGGTAAGGTTATAGATTATGCTTCTAGGCAGCTTAAGGTGCATGAGAAGAACTATCCAACATATGACCTTGATCTTGCAATAGTGGTATTTGTGCTTAAGATTTGGAGACATTACTTGTATGGTATTCACGTAGATGTGTTCACAGACCATAAGAGCCTTCAGTATGTGTTCACCCAGAAAGAGTTGAATCTTCACCAGAGGAGATGGCTTGAATTCCTCAGGGACTATGATATGAATGTGTTTTACCATCCTGGTAAGGCCAATGTAGTAGTTGATGCTCTTAGCAGACTATCTATGGGTAGTGCAACACATGTTGATGAAGAAAGGAAAGAATTAGCGAAGGATGTTCACCGACTGGCTTGCTTAGGAGTTTGCCTCAAAAGCATATTAGTTGATGGTGTAACAGTTCAAAATGGGTCAAAATCCTTATTGGTAGTGGAGGTTAAGGAAAAACAAGACAGTGATCCAATATTGTTTCAACTAAATGGTGCAGTCCATCAATAGAGGGTTGAGGTTTTCTCCCAAGAGGGAGATGGAGTGCATCGCTATCAAGGTCGATTATGTGTTTCTAAGGTGGGTGAGTTCAGATAGCAGATTCTTGCAGAAGCCCATAACTCTAGGAAGTTATAACATAAAAAACCAGAAGGTATGAATCAAGAGATCAACATTCCTACTTGGAAGTGCGAAGTGATCAACATTGACGTCATTACAGGTTTACCTCGTACTCGCTAGCAGCATGACTCCATTTGGATGATAGTTGGTAGAGTTACTAAGTCTGTGCGCTTTTTGGCTATTAAGACTACTGATTCAGTGAAGGACTACGCCAAGCTTTACATTAATAAGATAGTCAGGTTGCATGGGGTTCCTTTGTCTATCATCATAGATAGAAATCCTCATTTTACCTCTAATTTCTGGAACTCATTTCAGAAAGGTCTTGGTACTAAAGTTAATCTTAGCACAACATTTTATCCACAGACGTATGGTCAGCCAGAGCATACCATTCAGACACTGGAGGACATGTTGAGAGATTGTGTGATCAACTTCAAGGGTAGTTGGGATGATCACCTTACTCTTATAGAGTTCTCCTACAATAATATCTACCATTCCAGCATTTAGATGCCCCCTTATGAGGCATTGTATGGGCGCAGATGTAGATCTCCAGTTGGGTGGTTCGAAGTAGGTGAAGCAGCCTTGATAGGGCTGGATTCGGTGCATAATGCCATGGAAAAAGTTTAGCTCATTAGAGATAGACTTAAGACAGCCCAGAGTTGCCAGAAGTCCTATGCAGATGTAAGAAGTAAGGACTTGGAGTTCCAAATTAAAGATTGGGTTTTCCTAAAAGTGTCACCTATGAAGTGAGTGATGAGATTTGGCAAGAAAGAGAAGCTCAGTCCTAGATATGTAGGCCCTTACAAGATCTTGAAAAGAGTTGGTAAAGTGGCATATGAGTTAGAGTTTCCAACAGAACTACTAGCAATGCATCCAATTTTTCACATTTCATTGTTGAAGAAGTGTGTGGGTGATCCAGCATCTATAGTACCATTGGAAAAGTTGGCTGTGAAGGATAGCCTCACTTATGAGGATGTACCTGTTGAGATTCTTGACCGTCAGGTTCAAAGGTTAAGAAACAATGAATTCTTTTGTAGAGGAGTCAATCAGTAGAGGTAGATACTTGGGAAGCAGAAGCAGCCATGAAGGCCAAATATCCTCATCTCTCTCCTTGCGATTTCATTCCAGCTTGAGGTGATAGTTCCTCTTCAATTTTTCAGCTACTCTTGCGCATATTCAGTCTTAGTATCATGTTCTTCTAGGTGTACATACATTTATAGTATATTTGCATGTTCTTGGAACTTAGTACAGTCAGATTTCAGCTTCTAGTGCTTATTGGTAGGGTTTGCATCTCTCTCCTTCCATTTTCAGCCAGCTTAATCTTTATTCGAGGACGAATGTTCTCAAGGAAGAGATAATGTAACACCCCGTATCCTAGACAGACTAGAATGTAGATTTGTAAACTTGTAGGTGCCAATGACGGCCCCACTCATAGACCGTACCCATAGATCATAGGTGGTTTCCGTGGATGGCCACCTTCAGCCCTCCCCAGAAATAGTCCAGAAAATAATCTAGGGGTAGACCCACGGCTGGACTCACGGACCGTAGGATAGACCACTGGTCGTCATCCTGGTCCATGGATCAGACCCCTCAACAACCCCTCTCTAAACCCCCCTCGATGCATGCCAGGATGGACCGTCGGTCTAGCCGTCAATGACCCCTCTCTAAACCCCCCCTCGATGCATACCAGGACGGACCGTCGGTCTAGCCGTCAATGACCCCTGACAACTTTTAAGTCAGGGGTCATTTAGTCTTTTCCCTATGCGTTGGACCCCTAAACTACATAGTTTTGGTCAGTTTTTGCCTAGCAACTAAATTAGAACCTACCCTAGTCAACTCATTCTCCTAAATTCATCCAACCGTGAAATTCATCATTAGGTATGTGGGATTTCTCCACTAAGTTCCTTTCACCTATTAGGTCCCTATAATTCAGTCAGATTCTTGATTTTCTGCATCATGTTATACCTAGGGTTTTTAGAATTTCAGAAATTATGTTGTGATTCAGTTTGTTAGACTAATCCAAATTAGATTATCATGTTTTCATGGAATTTTTTAGTTCTTTCTTGAAACTTAGAACCCTAGTTGTGTAGATTCATTTATTTCATGAATTACACTTTCTAGGCAAGATTATTCAGATACGCGTGCCTCAGTTAAGAATGCTTCATTATCATTATATTAATGTTGCATTTTCAGTTAGCATGTCAATATTTGAGCTATTTACTTACTTTAGTTATTTTGTATTTTATACATTCTATTGGGAGTAGACTTAATACCAAGTTGGATTAAGGGTCAGTCACCCTCAAAGTCTCAAAACTATGTGCCCCTGTAGGTAAGTCCCCTCTGTGGGCATTATACTTATTGATCACGCCAGTCGTGCCTCGATACCCTTGGCAAGGTATATTGGGTCCTCTCAATAGGACGTATACATCAAACTCGACATTTAGCTCATGAGGTTTTATATCGATTATTAGTAGCTCCCAAAGACAGATTATAGTGAATTGACTAGGCTATCAGTTACAGTTCAGTATTCAGTTTCAGTATGATATAAACTTGGTCACTAAATCTAGTCAATTCATATTCAGCATATTTAACATATTTATCATGTTCAGATTATATCATTACTTTATCGCTTTGTTAAGTTATATGTTTTATTAAGCTTTATTCTATCATGAATGCTCAATACCTTTCAAGTACTGATGCATACTCTGCGCTACATCTTCTCGTGATGTAGGTTCATGTCCTCAACATCCAGACCATGCATAGATCTATTTTCGGTCTTCAGTTCAGCGCTTTTAGTGGTGAGTCCTCATATTTTGAGGACAATAGACATGATTCTATATTTAGTCTTTTCATTTCAGTTTTCAGTATTTGCAAGAGTTAGCTGAGGGTATGTCCTAGCATCCCTAGTCAGTTAGAGGCTTTATTTCATGCATAGATATATTCAACATTAGTGTTTGAGTTTTATTTCAGTATTCTTAAACTCTTCTCAGTTATATATTCGAATAGTATTGGTTATTTCCCCATCATTTCTATTGATCTCATATTTTAAGCTTCTACACAATATTTCCTGTTTCATTTTATCTTTAAGTATGCTTATGATTTGCCAGTAGGGTTAGCTTGGGGTCACTCGTGATCCTAGATCCCTATCTATGCCCTGGAAGTAGCTTCGGGGCATGATACCACTAAGACTAAATGACCATATCTTTGCACTCAGCCCCATTACAAGCCTTAAAAAGACCTTTGTGATCTTTAGTGAGCTGAAACGAATGTTTGTTGGAAAATAAGGGCAAGCCTTTGGGTGGAGTCATGCATGTGTTCATCTTTTTGAGTGTGAGAGTTGTATGTGATTCTGGAACTTTAAATTGCTGAAGAATTTTATGTGAATGTCAAAACATCTTTTTTGTGAGGGCATTTGAGTACTTTTGTTGAGCTTGAACTTGAATTTGAAGCAAGTATTGTGAGCATGAGTATCCTTGATAATGGTGAGTCACAATTTGAAACTTTGAGTGCACAATTGAGCATTGTATGTGTAGTTTGAACCCTCTTGTGTGCATTCATGTTGAGTCTTATGTAGCACTATTTGAGGCATCCTTATTGAATTGTTGATCTTGAGTTTTACTTGAGGCCAAGCAAAAGTTTAAGTTGGAGTGTTGATGAGTCCGAGATTTGGACTCATTTAGGGCTTTGTTTTGATAGATTTATTTGTCCTCAAATGCCAAATTTATGCTATAAAATGATGTTAAAACCTTGATTTTAAGTTATATGAACTAAGGATCAAGGTTAAGACACTAAAAGGAAAAAAGGAGCAAATCAAGCTAAAGATGTGGAGAAAGGCAATCCTATTGATCGCCAAGACCACTCACGTACCGCCGAGTGGCTCTTCAGTTCGCCTAAAGTTCCAGTATTCCAGCCCTAAGGAAAAAACACTTAGCAATAGGTGTGAGCATTCGGCGAATCGCCGAATGACTCCGCAAAGGCAACCTTGATTGCCTAAAGTTACAGGACTCTCAATGGAGGTGCGAGCAAATTGGCGATCCAAAAGAGAAAAAGGTGAATCGTCGAAGACTTTGGCGTTCCCAACTTAGACTGCCTAAAGTTATAGTGCATATTAGCTGAATACTCAAAAGAGGAAGGCGATAGATAGAGGAGATCGGTGAATCACTGATCAGTCGACGAAGTCCGACTTTCACCGCTAATTTGCCCTAAAAAGCCAACTCTTGAATCAATATAAAGTGATCTTTTGAGGAGAGAGAAGGTATTGAGAAAAACGTGCAGAAACTTTTACCATAACTAAAGAGGATTGTTCTTGTATAATTTTGACGCTTTCAAGTAGTCTTCACAAAAATCTGGATTTGTGTTTTTGAATTCAACCATTTTTTGGAACATTGTAAAGGGTTTGAGACTATTACCCAATTGATGGACATGTAGTTAGTAATTATTCTTACTTTTTTATGAAGTGTAGCTAAAACCCCAATTCTTGAGTGTGATTATGGGCTAAATTAGCTTATGGGTATTGTTAATTACTGATTTAAATGCTTAGTTGAAGTGGGTTTAATCATTAGTGGTGTTTTAATCTATGATTTGTATTTATAAATGCAATTCTAGTTTGAGTTCTTAGCTTGCTTGAGAGAGAGGTTTTGGAATCCTAAATATATTCCTACCCATCATGATCGAGAGGGAGGATGTATTAAGGTTGTGGTTTGTTCTTATCTCTAAGCTTGTTGTGTTCAAAAGAAATCACTTGAAACGTGATAGTTGTTCGAGAGAAAACTATTTCATTCATAGTCTAGCCTACCCCACTGATATTTAGCTATTTATTAGTAGTTTCAATTACCCATATAGTGAAATTTTCCTATAATCGATCACATCCCGAGAATTCCTCTCTATATTGTTATTTTCTCGTGTTTGTTTGTGTTGTAGCTGCTAATTGCAAACAAAAACCTCCCCATCTGACATTCGTGTCACCCTCTTTGACTTGTTTACTTGTTATTTTCGACAATTTCTATTCCTATAACTAATTAGAGCACGTTTGTACTTCATAGTTGAATTTGAACACGTACCACTCCCTGTGGGTTCGACCCCAACTCTTCGTTGGGTTTTCTACTAGTTAACGATCGTTTGCACTTAGAATTGGATGAGGTGTGTTTGAAACGTTAATCAGGCTCATTTGACCATTTTCTCTTTAAGTTATTATTTGATTCATTTGTTATTATTCTTATTTATTTACTACTAACATTTTTACTAAAGAGTCTTTAAAGGTATTCCGGAGTTGCTTCCCATTGAAGCTAATCGACTGGAGTTCGAATTATATTTTTTATTCACTTCTGTGTATATTATCGATGTTAGGCAAACCTTAGGCCATTTTTGATATTATCATTTGCTTTATTACTTGTGTATATCGCATGTTTTTTTTACTTGTATATTGTTTTATCTCCTCCTCAATTTGAAAAAATGAATTCAGTCGAGACTCACAACTGTCGATTTCGAAAGATGCCTAGCACCTTTTCTTTGGAATCACTTGAACCCTTACCTAGAATCTATTGATTTCGTAGAAATTATTTATTTAATTAATTAGTGTCCTACTTTTTCTAAAAATTAGGTCGTGACTCCTTTAAAATTCATTTATTCTTAAAATCTTTTTGAATTTAATTAGTTGATTATTTTTTGAATCACTACGACGTTTTGCCTTATTTGCAAAAGTAGGGATGTAAAACAGTTACGCAAAACGGCAAAGTTATTGCTTATGCTTCATGATAACTTAAGATTCATGAAGAGAACTATCCTACCCATGATTTGGAACTAGCAGTGGGTATGTTTGCCTTAAAGATTTGGATGCATTACCTATAAGGTGTTCATGTTGATATCTTTACCGACCACAAAAGTTTTCATTATGTGTTCAAGAAAAAGGATCTAAATCTTCGCCAAAGGCGATGGCTTGAGTTACCAAAGGATTATGACCCAGACAAGGAGAATGTGGTGGTGGATGTTTTTAGCTTGTTATGAATAAGTAGTGTTGCTCATATTGAGGATGGTAAAAATAAGTTGGTTTGAGATATACATAGATTGGCCCAATTAGGTGTTCGGTTGGTTGACTCCACCAAAGGTGGTGTTATGGTTCATAATTGTTCAAAATCGTCTTTTGTGTCAGAGGTGATAGCCAAGAAAGGTCATGATCCGATTTTGGTTGAATTGAAGGAAGCGGTGCTTAAGAAGTCCGTTGAGGCTTTTTCCTGAAGGGGGGGGGCGGTATGGTGTGCTTTGATAGAAAGGTTGTTTGTATGTTCCCAATGTTGATGATTTGAGGGAGAAGATTTTGTTGGAAGCCCATAGTTCTTGATATTTCATTCACTCGAAAGCTACCAATATGTATTGTGACTTGCGAGAGGTCTATTGGTGGAATGTGATGAAGAAAGATGTTATGAAATTTCTGGCTAAGTGTCCTAATTGTCAACAAGTAAAAGTTGAACATCAGAAGCCGGGAGGTATATCCCAAGATATTAGTATTCCTACTTGGAGTGGGAAAAATTAAACATGGACTTTGTTGTTGGTTTGGGTTATTATGGATCGTATGACGAAATCAGCTCATTTCATTCCCATCAAAGTTTCTTATTCCGCGGAGGACTATGCTTAGTTAGACTTGAGGGAAATGGTTAGGTTGCATGGAGTTCTCCTATTCATTATATCAGATCAACGTACCCCATTCACTTCTAAATTTCGATGTCTTTCCAAAAGGGTCTTGGTACCAGTGTTAAGCTTAGGATAGTCTTTCATCCCCATACTGACGGGTAAGAGGAGCGTACTATCCAAACAATGAAAGATATGTTGAGATCTTGTGTGATTGACTTCAAGGGTAATTGGGATGATCATTTGCCTTTGATTGAGTGTGCTTATAATAATAGTTATCATTCAAATATTGGTATGACTTCATTTGAGGCTCTTTATGGTATAGGTATGAAGTTGGTGAGGTCACCTTGATAGGTCCCAAGTTTGTACATGAGGCTATAATGAAAGTTTTGCTTATTATAAAGAGGTTGAAAATAACTCAAAGTCGACAAAAGTCCTATGCTGATGTTACAAAAAGAGATCTAGAATTTGATGTAGATGACTGAGTCTACGTTAAGGTTTCACCCACGAAGAGTGTAATGAGGTTTGGAAAGAAAGAGATGCTTAGTCCCCATTATGTAGGTCCATATTAGATTTTGAGGCGTATTGGTAAAGATGCTTATAAACTTGATTTGCCTAATGATTTAACATTGAAGCATCCAGTTTTTCATGTCTCTTTGTTGAAGAAATGTGTTGGTGACCAAATATCCATTATACCATTGGAGAGTCTTGGTTTAAATGAGAGTATTTTTTATGAAGAGGTATCGGTTGAGATTTTGGACTGACATGTTAAGAGGTTGAGAAATAAGGAAATTGCATTCGTGAAAGTCTTATGGAGGAGTCAAAGTTGAGGATGCTACTTGGGAGGCTGAGGCCTATATGATGTCCCATTATCTCCATCTCTTTCCCTCTGGCACTACTCTAGCTTGAGGTATTTAGTTCCTCATGGTCCATCCTCATGTCTTAGCCCTTCTCATGTTTCTCCATGTATGCATGCTTATGAAAACTTGCTTTTGACATCTTGATGTAGCTTTGGCTGATCTCTTCATGATTATGTGCATTTGAATATGGCTTGCATGGATACTTTATGAAATGATGTTTTGAGTATGTTTAAAATTGGAGTTGATGTTCATCCTTGATTATGTGTTGTTGACGAAATGGCATTCTTATTGGGTTGTTAGACCTTCATCCCTACATTCCTTATGATGTCTTGAGTTTCATTCGAGGACGAATGTTTTCAATGGGGAGATATTGTAACACCTCGGATTAGGAAAAGAAGGAAAATAAAACTTTTGGGCTGAATTATGTGTCTACGGGTCCCCACCTAAGGACCGTAGAAGCTTCTACGAGCCGTAGATGGCAACCGTAGGAAATGGGAAAGTAATTTTCTAGAATCAAGTCCAGTAATCCTTTTTACAGTGCATCAGAACGGTCCATCAACCATTGTACGAGTCGTTGGTAGGCCTTGTAGGGGAGTCTCAGACTTAGTGAAATTTTGAGGGTCAAGTTGGTTTCTACTGTTGGAATGTATAGACCGTAGGAAGACCCATGACGTGCATGGCTTCCATCAAAAGTTGGTCTAAATAATAGTTTCTGAACCTATCTTCGGTTGACTAGTACGATCGGTAGAAGGGCCTACAGACCGAAGATGAGGCTCGACAATTATTTTTATAGGGCTTTTGGGTTTTTCCTAATGGTTTTAACCTAAAACTATGTCAGTTTACCTTCTACCCTAAGCCCTATATAAATGTTTTAAGCCCCCAATTTACCCATTTTAAACTCATTCTCCTAAATTCCTAAACTTAACAAAATTTATCCTCCCAATTCTCTCAAGTCTAAGGAAGATGAATAAGAGCTAGGGTTCCAATCAAGTCTCAAAATTCTCCATTTTCTTGGGCTTAAAGGATAACGGTATGTGTGTATTCACCCATGGAGTCCTTTCCTCCATGGGGTCCCAAGGATTTTAATTTACCATTTCTATGTCAAATTGATCAAATTAGAGTTTCAATACCATGAATTTGGGTTTCATCTAATTATGATTGATTATTGTTAACTAAATATTCAAATGCATGAATTGATATTAATCCATGATATTTAGTTGAAATTGCATTGACTCATGCCTAAATTATGTTTTTCAACTATGATCCTATGATGAACCCATGAACTATGAATAATGAATTTATAAAAATATGCATGTTTTCATGAAGTTATTGTAAATTAATTGATGATGCTTTGAAATGAAAGTGTTGATGCTATAGTTAAAGGATTTCTCACTTACTATGATGTTCATGATTGTGAAAGGTATTTCTCACAAATGAATTTACATTAGTGAAAGATTTTCTCATCAATGTTGAAGTATGTTTAAGGACTTCGTCTATGTTTTGATCTTAACAGTATGGACTGGTATTGATCATTGCCTTTCCCTATGTTAAATTGATTTTGACTTTTATCTATTCCGTTGGAATTTAGACTTAGCACTGATAGGGCTTTGAGGTGGAGGCCCAAATAGGGTAGTCTCTAGTAGCAACCTCTAGTCCCTAACTATGTGCCCTCATATGATTGTCTTAAATGACCTAGCTAGTGGATCCACATTAGCAAATAATTATATTAATGGATTCTACCTTGGCAAATAGTTTCCCCTTCTTTTGATTTGGGGGATATACTAGATTCCATGATATAGCTCACATGATCTTATTGTCGGTTATAGCTAATATCCAACAAAAATGATTATGTTTTCTTCAAAGTTTTTCTTATGTCCTTTATGTTAATGTATTTGACTATGTTTTATGACCTTCATGTCATTTATTCTCTAAAAGCTTTTAAATGTTTCATTATGATCATGCATATTCGTGTACTAATGCATACTTGTGCCTACATTGTTCACTAATTTAGGGTCCGACACTCCTACCTCCCATACTCATGCCTAGTGATCCTTCGAAGACTTTGAAGATTGGCGAGTCATCATGTTCTGAGGAGCGAGACTCCTTTATGGCTTTATGTCATTTTTGTTTCCAACTTTATATGTGACGTATGGGTTACGTCTCAATCACTTTCATTACGATGTATTAGATGACTTTGAGACTTATGTTAGATTTCCGCTTTTGTTAAATTCTATTGAAATATGAAATGTTTTCTTTTGAACTCTTTATTTCTATTATCTTGTATGATGTATGCTAAGTGGCTTGTGTGGGGCCCCTTGAGATCATATACGACATGTTACGCCTAGGGTGTACTTTGGGTTGTGACTTCTTCATTCATTGGAAGGGACAGTCATTGGAGGAAGCCATATGGGATTCGATATGAAGACTTGTGTTCATAGATAAGATCCAAGAATTTTTATTTTCTTTACTTCTTTTATATATTATGTTGGTAGATCTGAGCTTGACATTCACTTCGTATGACTTTTAAACAATTTGGAAGCACTTAATGACTTGTATACTTTCCTCATAAATTGCTTACTAGCCACATACTTCTATTGAAAAAAAAATGAATTTAATTATAGTTGAAATTTCTCCGGCATACTTTTCTAAAGATAATTTCATTTAATGAGTAATACAATGTTACTAATGAAAAATTCATAACATAAGTGCAAACATTTGTCGAGGTATCTAAATTTAATTTTTCACATTTTCCTTGAAGACATCATTTTTTTCTGAGAACAAAAGATGTTTATCTATCTTAATTATACATTCAAAGCTTAAATATATTAGTCCATTTAACTATTTTAAAATATTAAATAATTTACATTAAAGGAATGGATTTATCCAATTACAATGATAAATATTCATACAGAAATGACATGTATTAAAGTCGTAAAAAAAAAACCAACACTTTTCCCAAATATTATCAGATTTCTTGGAGATAAGCACTGTGATAGTACTTTAATTCTATTTTATAAGTCCTAAATATTTCAAATGAAAAAATATACGCAGTAAAAAATAATTGTTTTGAGATAGCAAAATATAATATTAAGCGGGGGCTATAAGAAGAAAATAATATTAAAAATTAACAACCACGGTCAAAGAAAAAATAAATTAATCAATTTATTAAGGAAAACACATGGAGTCATTATTCTTTGATGAAATACTTATTGCCTGTTTGGCTATTTTTCTAAATTCAAATTTATTTCTAAAAACTATATATTTTTTTAAAATTTTGTGTCAAGGATTTATCATAAACAACATTTTTATATATAACAAAGATAGTTATAAGATATGTGTACACTCTATTATCTCTAAACTTGACTTGTAAGATTCTTTGAATGTGTTATTATTGTTATTCTTTTGAGAAAAAAAATTACTTTTGGTGAGACAAAAATTATGCGTGACCAATTAATTTTGAAAATCACTTTTGTCCAAATAAGCAGTGTTTCACCAGGCTTTTAAAAATTGTCTCTAAGTGGACTTTCTTAAAAGTGTTTTCCTAAAATTATTTATGGGAAAAAAACTATTTTTTTTAAAGCATATACTATTCAATAAAAATATTAATTTTCTCCCAAAAACTTGATCAAACACTTTATTTAGGTATATTTTCAAAAAAAGGGAACACTTTTAGTGTTCCAAAAATTTAATCAAACAAGCTATAAAATATAAAATAGCTAGTGTTTACTCTAAAAAATTTAATCTATTGTAAGTACTACCATTCTTATACAAAATAGCCTATATATTTTTGATAAATTACTGAGAAAAAGGTTTTAAAATTCGGTCAAACACATAGATAATAAATAAAAAATTGATTTTTTTTCAATAAATAAGAAGTTGATTTTATTTTTTTTCAATAAATAGGAATTTGATTAGTCTTTGAAGTGTGAACTTCATCCAAAAGTCACATTATGTGTTAAATTTATCAACTAATGGATATGACGTGATTCTTCTGAACTACCTATTGAGTATGAGAGGAATATGACTTAAATTAAAATGAATGGAATGAAGTCCTAAATATTAGGGAATTACAATTATATGTTTATTTTTAAATATGATGATGCAATATTTATAATGTCCACGTGAACACATATACACCTTTAAAATACATTATTAAATAGTGTATGGTTAAAAGGTGTAGCAATTTCGGTCAAATTTCGAATATATTTCAGACCTTTTTCCCTATTTTTAATGATGTTTATGCATACTTTTAAGTCGTATACATCATGTTAGTTAATAATATATATATATATAAAGAACTTCTGATCAGATACAAGAAAATGAACGGCTGTTTAAAAGCTTTCGTTGTCCAGTTTTTTTTCCAATCAATTGTTAAGTTGTAAATTGCACCGGCCAACCAGATATTTTACACACGTAAACCTAACAATTGATCAAATATTCTAGCATCAATAACAAAGCTCAATCTGATAAGCTTAGTTAAAAATAAATCCACAAATGCTTTCCATTACATGTCTTTTGACGTTCACCTGGGATGGACAATTAATAACCACAAAAATTCTAGAGAAGAGGCTGATTGGCCAGCATTCGAGGGGGCGTTTTACTTCCCATTGTGATAGAAGGAGAGTTCCATTTAAAAAATGTGTAACATACTTCCTTGCTTATGATAGCTACTACATTTGTCAAGTTCGATTCAAACAGAGAAGTATAGTCTTAATCTTGTCTTGAAGTTAAAGGAGAAAACACACAGCAGGTTATGAAGTGAGGTTTTATACCTGCATTACATGGTTTGGTAGCAGATATTGATCCATGGGAAAATGTTGTAATCCACAAGAGTGAAATTTTTAACCCATAGTAGCATCTCCCACATCACTAACCTGACTGGTATTACCGATGAGATCATATAAAGTAGTAGCCACAATACTGTACTGGTGTGTCTGATAACCCACGTGGTGCTGCGATTTGAGTGTGGCAGAACCAATTTGAAGAGCTGTTATTAGATTTTGGGAAAAGGGTTTGATATACCTCTTAACTTTGTCATTTAGAGTTGATATATCCCTTGTTATGAAAGTAACTCATATATATCTCTACTTATATACAAATGGGTCACATATATCCTTTTCCTCTGACGAAAATGAAAAAAATTAATTTTAATTTAATTTTTTATTATTTTTTTAGAATATAATCTCATATGAGTATATTTAATCCTCCTCAAACATATTTTTTTGACCTTTTTTTTCAATCACTATTTTAAATTATTATTTTGATGGTCAAATTTATTTATGTTTCACTTCTAAAACTTATTATAGATGACCAAATTTTTTTCTTTACACTAAGGAATGAAAGAAAAAAATAAAATAAGAATAAGAAACTCAAATAATTATAATCAAAGAAGTCAAAAAATAGTTTATGTATGAAAAAGATTAAAATATACCTTAACCTTTGCTAGAAGAATCATATATATCCCTCAATAATTTTTAAGAAAATTAAAAGTCAAAAATATAAATTTAAAACTAATTTTTTCACTTCGTTAAATGAAGGGTATATGTGATCTCATTTTGTAACGGTAGGAGTATATGTGAGTCATTTGTATAATGGTAAGGATATATATGAGTCACTTTAATAACAAGGGGCATATCATCTCCAAATGGCAAAGTTGAGGAATATATCAGGCCCTTTCCCTTACATTTTTCAAACACCAGTAGGAAAGTCTATTATACTAAGGTAGTAACAGGGCATACCTATTCGATTTTTGCTAAAGTTGGAAGTTTGTTGTGATACTGACAATTTTTTTTATTGCAGAATATGTGTTGTACTGTTTAAAGGAGAGGATAGCGAGAAGTTGTGTCTTTTGGGGATGGACTCTGGTGACTGTCCAGGATGCGAGAGTTGGAAGTCATGTCTCTTCGTTAAGGACTGTGTTGAGTGGAAAAGGAATATGGTAATGTGAGGTGCTTTTAGTTAGGAATTTTTTTAAGTTAGGGGTATTTGCGTAATTTAACTTTGTAGTTAGAGAGTTTATGCTTTTAAGATAGTATAGAAGATTTATATATATATATATATATATATATATATATATATATATATATATATATATATGTATGTATATTATCATCTTAAAAGCATGAATTTCTAACTTGAATGTTAAATTACTATAATATCTCTAACTTAGGTTGTGACTTTTTCGATGAGTTGTGATTTTTCCAATGTATTGTGACTTTTTCAATAAATTATGACTTTTTCAAAAGGTTGTACCTTCTCAAAAGGTCATGACTTTTTTGATAAGATACAAAAAATACTTGTTCATACCACCCTTTGTTGACTATATTGAGGGGTTTCCTCTCATTTTTTTCAACCACAATTTTTTTTAATCTTCTACTCTTCTTCTTCTTGTATTTTAAAAGATTTCGTGTGTTTTATTGTCATTGAGTGAGTTCAAATAAGGCTGTAAGTGATGCCTTTGCTCTTAGTATATGTTGATTATTGTCGA
The DNA here is from genome assembly GCA_037074985.1 of Solanum bulbocastanum. NCBI lineage: Eukaryota > Viridiplantae > Streptophyta > Magnoliopsida > Solanales > Solanaceae > Solanum > Solanum bulbocastanum. Next base: position 61,178,250 of record CM073605.1, read on the forward strand.
GTTGTGAGTAGAAAGAAAGATTTCTTTTTGGTGAAAATAGAAAATGTATATTTTTATCGGTGTATTACCTGTGCCATTAGTTGTATGACTATCTGATACAACCTTTTGTGCAATAATTTTATCATATCAAAATTAAATCAGTTGCTAATAGTGGTCCATTTGTAACTTGCTAGGTGCATGATAGTGGTGTTAACTCCCCTTTGATGATATGCTTCAATGTTCTACCAACAATAGAAGAATTAAGCAAAAAGAGGAGAAATTTTATCTTGACGTTACAGGAAACGTATCTATCCTTTCCCTTCACTCAATATTTCTTTGGTGTCTATACGTTGCATTTTGTACATTCACCTTTTCTCTTTTTTTTAACTGTTTGTGAAGGAACACACCGTCATTATTATTGTCAAAATGCGGTTGTCTTTACCTCCCCTTTTGATAGTGATCTTTGATGTTTGAGTGAACTGCCTTATTTTTTTTCCTCAGAGTTGTTGACTGATGAACTTCTCGATTGGCACTATCGATAGGCCATCAATTTGGATAATATATACATTAGTGTGTAATGTTCCAATATATGAAGTTAACATGATGTAGTATAAATTCATTTGTTCTTTTTTTAACAATTCCTCTTGTATGTGAATATATGTTTCTGGACATTTTTTTCCAAAATTATTAAACTTCTCAAGAGTTAAAGAATTGTCACAATTTTTTTTTATGCTCAAGACAAAAAAATGACTTTATTTATCAATATTACTTATGTGATTTAGAATGTTAAGAAGTTTGCTTCAAAATAGTTATTACTATATAAACATTGTTTTTTTTGTTTTACTTATTTACTATTTCTTAATATTACAATAAAGTTCACACACACGCGCGAGCGCACACACACAAAAACTAATGTATTATATAAGCCACCAATGTATTATCAAGTTAACAAGATCTTTTAACTTCAATATATATTATTTTAAATTGTTTCGAGTTCTTTTTTAAAAAAAAAAAAAAACTCGCAACAAATGTGAAAATATGTGAATATATATATGAATCATTCAAAACTATCATTTAAAAAATAAATTTTATTTTTAATATTATGGACTAAACATTTTCATTTTGTCCCTACACTAATTTAAAATCTAATAACTATATAAAAATATAGCAACATTAATTAAAAGTCCTATTTATTTATGTTAGTATAAAATTTATTAGAAATACAACTATTGCACATTAATTCTTTAGTTATAACATTATAAATTCTCTTCTGTTAGTTATTACTAATTATTGCAAATGTTATTCACACTCTTTAACATTCTTTAGTTATAAGATTATGAGTTCTCATAATTATTACATTAATTATTTCTATCTTTCATCTTCTCTTAACTTTTGACCGATAATTTTTCATATTATTATACCGACCCATATATGTGATAACACAATGTTGTTAGTTTTTCTTGAATGAATCATGCTTTATTGAATAAATTGAAAATTGTTTACAAGTATATGAACTTCATCTTTGATGGGTGTAAGATAAACAGGTGATTATATATATGATTTCACATATATAATATATTCTTTAATTTCAGCTTTTAGTTTTTTCGATAAAAAAAGAGAAATGTTTCTCAGTTAACTATGGACAGTCAGAAAACTAGCTTTGATTAATTTACACAGTCAATTGATAAGTCAATATGAGAGTCAACAACAAGAACGTCATTTATTATGTTATAACTTATAAAATAAAAATTAATATATAAAAATTAGTTCTAAAAAATAAAATGTAATTGTTCTCTTCACATGTTCATATGACATCTGAATAGTTTAACGTGAAATACACGTACAAACACATCTGGTTAGATGACAAGAAAAATACACAATAAATATCGTATATAAGGTAATATTATTGAGATACGATCAATTATATGATTGAACCTCAACAAATTTAAATAAATATATATGCATTTAACTAATGAAAATTTTCATTGGCCATCTTTATAGATTCGCGTGAATAAAAAAAAAAAAATATATATATATATATATATAATGATCCACATTGAACATTCATAAAAAATTTGCACTATTATTTTGTACAAAGCTTATTATTCAAATATTCGCTTAAATAAGCAACTACTATTTACTATAACATATATTTTCTAAATTGATAATCATGTGCAACGCACGTGTCGAAAAACTAGTCTCTCTATATATATATAAACTCACTTTTACGCAAATAATTGAGGAACAAAATAAAATGAAATGAATAAAATTTCGAAAGTAATATGAAAAGTCATAATTATGTTAATATCGGTACACAAAAACACACTCTAAAATTAAGTAAACAAAAAACAACAATAGAAACAAGATTATGGTATAGGAGAAGATGATCATAACTTGAAAGTCGTATTGGAAGAAAATTGAATGTCTGTCTAATAAAAAGCTAACAACGTGATACTTTTTCCCAAAAGAGAGTACATGTTTATAGGCCCAAAAGTGGCCCAAACCCAGAAGAACAAATTAGACAAACAAAATCAAGAAATGAAAAAAAAAAAAAAAAAGAAACAAGAATAAATAAACTAAGCCTAGAAATTCAGCTGAATTGAAACCCTCAGATCACATACCCAAACATTGCCTTCTTTTCTGATGATCGATTCCAGAAGTTCACACCTTTGAGAAACACAACTGCGGTTAAGAAATGTCCAAGTGCGGGTTGCAATCACATCCATATCCAAAGTTCTCACTGATGTCATGATTCAACGACTATTGAAAGAAAACTTGATCAACTTGGATGGAGTCCAACTGAGCTAGATAAAAAGATATGTGCAGGAAGCTTAAAACAATTAGAGAAAAATGAAGGTGGAGGTCCTCCATATGTATGCTGATCTCCCGAAATACGAAGATGAGTGTTCATATCTTTTTATTCCTTATTAAAAGATTTTTATATCTTTTTATTCCTAATTAAATTTTCATACTCAATCTTTGATTAATCTTCTCAATAGGTTGAACCTCATAGTGATTGATACCATTGTTTAAGTTGACGGGTCTCAAAAATCGTAATCAAACCGTTTCAAAGGAACTTAAAAGTATGGCTGAACAATTAACCTCCAAACTTGGATGTTGAAGGGACTAATCACGATAATCGTTCTGTGCTTCTCCACAATAGGCTTTATTATATACTTTCATAGTTCTCAATTTATGAGTATTATCCTTATCTAATTGTGAAATAACTTTATCCTTCTGTGGTAGTTAATGCATGTTATGAAATTATTGTCTCCCAATTCCTTCAAAATGAACAAACGATTTAGTAAAAATATACGATAGGCTATTCCCTTCTCTGGATATATGCACCACCTCCCACACTCCATTTAAGACTTTTTAAGCTATCAATGAATCAATCTCAGTAATCAAGGGAATCAGGTTCTCCTGAATGCAGTATTGTAAGCCCTTCTTGATTTCCGTTATATCAGCCTCAAATTAGGGTTGTTTCTAACATATTTGACCATGCATACACCAAATTGCCACCATCATTCCTGTCACAAAATGCTATAGAACACACGCCTCATTAACAGTGATATAAAGCATTTGTGTTACATTTATAGAAACCTCTAAGTGGGTTATTTCATCACACAATCTTAGCTTTTGTCAGTGGCCATGAATATCCTTCCAGAAACATAACAATTAAAGGCCAAGACTTAGGGATACCCTTTAGCCATAGATATCTAACTCTTGTGAAAAAATAAATGTTCCTGTTGAATCACCAAAATTATTGAATGTTTAGAAAAGCCACCAACATACTTTATCACATTCCTCATATTTCCAAACTGGCAAAATATAAAAGCAAGCATAGTTTTAAACATTAACTTTAACTTAAGAGCATACTCAACTTTCTACCAATTTTCTAGTATCTCTCTAAATTGAACAATTGGGAAATGTAAACCTACAACATCCCTAAACATTTTCTATTTAGATGAGAAAAGTTTTCTGGGACATTATTATTACAACAAAAACAACATGCAGAAGCATCCACTATTCTTCTTCTAATCAAAACCTCTCTTATAGAATTCTTCTAAGTCATAGTCTCCACAAAATAAAAGATACCTTAAAAGGTAAACCTTTCTCCCAAATTTTAGAGATAATTCTCTGTAGGATCTCCTTTTCTTCTGCATGAATCCCAGACTGAGCTTACCTTGAATTTACCATAACCTTTAGGCATCCACCAGGCTATGTCTCTACCTTCAGTAGTAGTGATGTTTCCCAGAACAGTAAGGATGTGCCTCCAAATATCATCACTAAAATTAGCATATACTACCTCATTTTTCCATCCCTCTTCATTGTATAGTTGGTGAACTGAATCTAGCTGACTTTCATCTTGTGAAATAGGAATTTGATAATGTAAAGCCCTCAGTTGTGTCCAGTTATCAAACAAAACACTAGCATACCCTTCTCTAGGTTGCCACCAAACTGCACCATAACTTTCCATACTCGTGATCCACCTCTCTATTCAGCAACTTGAGGCTCGTGGCTTTCACAAATAATAAGACCAAAGGGTGTTAGTATTTCTAAAGTTCCACTAAAGCTTAGAGAACAGGGCATTTTAAAGATCAAATAAAGATAAGAATTTTGCAAAACTATTGAATATCATAAATAACACATTTAGGAGGAATAATAGCAGATAAGAGATACACAAGAATACTATGCAATACATGAGTAATGAGTACTACTTTTCCTCCATAAGAAAGTAATTTCCCGTTCCATAGTTGTAAATTGTTCAAGATTTTTTTTTATTAACTCAATGAAATGAACTTTTTTCTTCTTAGCATGGCTAATAGGAAAACCCAAGTGTGTTATTGGGAAACTTCCTCTAACAAACCCTATAACTTTTACAACTATATTAAAAGAACTATGGGCAAATTTGTTAAGCAAATAGATAAAAATCTTTTCGTTGTTTATAAGTTGTCCTGATTGTTGTTCATATAGTATCAAGGTATCCATAATCATCTAAAGGAGTGCCTTTTCAGCTGCAACAAAGATGATAGAATCATTTGCATAGGATAGGTGATTCAACTGCTCACTCCTCCTCTTACTTCAAATAAAAAAACTGTGTTTAGCGACACATAAAATCCATTGCTAAATAGCTTATTCCGTTGCTATTTTGGTTTAGCGACAGAATATTATTCGTCACTATATTTGTCACACCCCAAAGCTACTCCCAGTACATATACACGAGACCAAAGATCACGAGTGACCCTAAGCTAACCCTACTGGCATATCATAAGCATATTAAATAAACTAAAGTAAGGAAATACTATGCGGAAGCTAAATCAGAAGAAAAACTGCAATAATGGGGAATACCCATAAACTATCTAAATATATAAAAATGATAGTTTAACAACAACTGAAAGGTCAAACTCAAATGCCAAAGTTGAATCTAACTATGTCTGAAAATAACCTCTAACTGACTAGAAGTGCTGGGATATGCCCCCAGCAAAATCTAACAAAAACTGAAACTAAGACTATAAGAAAAGGAAATATGTTTATTGTCCTCAGAGAATGAAGACTCACCATTGATGCTGCTGAGTTGAAGATCGGGAACCGATCTATGCGTGATCTGGAAGTTGATAACCTAAACCTACATCAAGAGAAGATGTAGCGCAGAATATGCGTCAGTACTTTAAAGGTACTGAGCATGCAGGATAGAATAAAGCTAAACAATAAACATGATTGAACAAAAGCATATATCTCAACAATGATGAGAAATAAGCATGATACTACACTGAGAATATTGAACATGAAGTAACTGGATACAATGACCAAGTTTATAACATACTGAGACTGAGATTTGGCTATAACTGATAACATCGTCAATTCAATAGAATTGATTGTAAGGGAGCTACTAATAACCGACATAAAACCACATGAGCTAAATGTGGAGTCCGATGTATACGCCCAATCAAGAGGACCCAATTTACCATGCCAGAGGTATAGAGGCATGACTAGGGTAATCACTAAAATGTAATGCCCACAAATGGGACTTATAAACCTATGGGGTTACGTAGTTCTAGGACTATTCGGGCACGCTGAACCCTAGTCCACTCGGTATTAAGCTACTCCCAATTGATTATGTAATTAACAATTTATGACTAATTTTCTATAATCATGGATAGCTCAAAATACTGACATGCTAACTAAAAATGCAACATTAATGTACTAATAATGAAACATTTGAATCTGAGGCATGTATAACTGAAATAACTAACCTGGCATGTGTAATTCACGAACTAAAAGAACTACATAGCTAGGGTTCTAAATTTATGAAAGAATCTACACAAAATGATGCTAAATTCATGATAATCTGATTTGTATCATTTTAAGAGATAAAACCCAACAATTTCTAACATTCAAGAAACCCTCGATCTAGATAATATCAAAGGAATCAAGATTCTGACTGAAATCTAGGGACCTACTGGGTGAAGGAACCCACTAGTGAAATCCCACATACCTGGTGACGAAATTCATGGAGAAATATTTCAATTTTTGGGCTGGAACCCATGAAAACCTTCTGCGTTCTTGAACTAGGGGTTGGTTGACTTCTTTCTCCTCTTTTCGTTCGAATTGGATGAATTTTGGAGAATGAATTGACTAAGGTAAGTTCTAATTTAGTTATTAGGCTAAAACTGACCAAAGCCACATAGTTTAGGGGTTAAACGAAGTAGTTTAGGGGCCCAATGCATAAGGAAAAGACCAAATGACCACTAACTTAAAAGTTGTCGGGGTCACGGACGGATCATGGCAGGATCGATGGTCCATTCTGGTCATCCGTCATTTGACGACTGGAGGGTTGATTTTAGGGGTCTGACCTAACACCCTAGACCACGGACCGTGGTCTGACCTATGGTCCATAGGTCCCGACGTAAGTCTGCCCTTAGCTAAAATTTCCTAGACTTTCTGGGGAGGGTTGCAGGTGGTGAAACACGGACCACCAAAATGGACTGTGGGTCACCCTAAGGTCCGTGGGTTGCACCTACAACTTCTGGAAATCTGCTGGTTTGGTTTGTTTGGGATATGGGGTGTTACATTATCTTTCCCTTGGAAAAATTCATCCTCGAATGAAGTCTAAACTAGTTGGATAGGGAGGGAAAAAACTGCAAACCTTGCCACTAATTACTAGAAACTTATTTCTAACTGAACTAAGTTCCAAGAACAGGCATATACGCTGAAAATGCAAGTACAAACTGAAGGAATATGATGCTAAGACTGAATCTGCGCATGAATGACTGAAAAACTGAAGAGGAATTATTTCCTCAAGTTAGAATGGAATTGGAAGGAAAGAGATGATGATACTTAGCCTTCATGGCTGCTTCTGTTTCCCAAGTAGCTTCCTATACGGACTGACTCCTCCATAAAACCTTAATTAAAGCTATTTCTTTGTTTCTCAACCTTTGCACCTGACGATCAAAAATCTCAACTGGTATATCTTCATATGTGAGACTATCCTTCACAACCACATTTTCTAAAGGTACAATAGATGCTGGATCACCCACACACTTTTTCAATAACGAAACGTGAAAAATCGGATGCACTACTGCTAGTTCTGCTGGCAACTCTAACTCATAAGCCACTTTACCAACTCTTTTCAAGACCATGTAAGGGCCTACATATCTAGTCTTGAGCTTCCCTTTCTTGCCAAACCTCATCAACCCCTTCATAGGTGACACTTTCAGGAAAACCCAATTATCAACTTGGAACTCTAATTCCCTTCTCATTATATGTGCATAGGGCCTCTGGCGACTTTGTGCCGTCTTAAGTCTATCTCTAATGATTTGAACCTTTTCCATAGCGTCATGATTGAATTTTGCCCTATCAAGGATGTTTCACCTACTTCAAACCAACCAACTGGAAATCTACATCTACGCCTATACAATGCCTCATAAGGGGCCATCTGAATGTTGGAATGATAGTTATTATTGTAAGAAAACTCTATAAGAGGAAGGTGATCCTCCCAACTACCTTTGAAGTTGATCAGGCAAGCTCTCAACATGTCCTCTAAGGTTTGAATGGTATGCTCTGACTGACCATCCGCCTGTGGATGCAATGTTGTTCTAAGATTAACTTAAGTACCAAGACCTTCCTGAAATAACTTTCGAAAATGAGAGGTAAACTGAGGACCTCTATCTGAGATGATAGACAAAGAAACTCCATGCAAACTAACTATCTTATTAATGTAAAGCTTGGTGTAGTCTTCCATTGAATATGTAGTCTTAACAGCCAAAAAGCGTGCAGACTTAGTAGCTCTATCAACTATAACCTAAATGGAGTCATGTTGTCTGTGAGTACGAGGTAAACCTATAGTGCAATCCATGTTGATCACTTCCCACTTCCAAGTAAGAATGTTAATTTCTTGAGTCATACTGCTTGGTTTATGATGTTCTACCTTCAGTTTCTGGCAATTAGGGCACTTAGCCACAAAATCCATTATATCTCTTTTCATACCATTCCACCAAAGGACTTCCCGCAAATCACGGTACATCTTAGTGGCGCCTGGATGAATAGAATATCTAGAATTATGGGCTTCTGCAAGAATCTGCTACCTCAACTCACCCACCTTAAGAACATATAATTGTCCCTGATAGCGAAGCAAACCATCTCCCCATTGGGAGAAAACCTCAACTCTCTGCTGATGGACTACACTATTTAGTTGAAGCAATATCGGATCACTATCTTGCTTTTCCTTAGCCTCCTTTACCAATGAAGATTCTGACCCATTCTAAACTGTTACACCACCATCTGATATGCTCATAAAGCGAACTCCCAAACGATCAAGCCTGTGAACATCTTTTGCTAGTTCCTTTATTTCTTCCTCAACATCTATTACACTACCCATAGATAGTCTGCTTAGGGCATCTACTACTACATTTGCCTTACCAGGATGGAAGTGCACACTTATATCATAATCCTTGAGCAGCTGAAGCCATCTTCTCTGGCAAAGATTCAACTCTTTCTGGGTGAACACATACTGAAGGCTCTTATGGTGTGTGAACACATCTACATGAACACCATACATGTAATATCTCCAAATCTTAAGTGCAAACACCACTACTACAAGCTCGAGGTCATGAGTTGGATAGTTCTTCTCATGCACCTTAAGCAATCTAGAAGCATACGCTATAACCTTATCTCGCTGTATCAACACACAACCTAGGCCGACTCTGGATGCATCACAATAGATAATATAAAATCGTCTGAACCCTCTAGTAGAGTCAAAACAGGACTTGTAGTCAACCTAGTTTTTAGTTCTGCGAAGCTCTTCTCACAACCATCTGACCACTTGAACTTAACCTTTTTCTGAGTTAACTTAGTCAATGGAGAAGCTATGGATGAAAATCCTTCTACAAACCTTCTGTAATAACCAGCCAAACCTAAGAAAATTATGATATTTGTAGGAGATGTAGATTTGGGAGATTGTTTCACTGCTTCTATTTTCAGAGAATCCCCTTTGGATCCCTTCGCTTGACACAATATGCCCAAGGAAAGCAACTGATTATGACCAAAACTCACATTTTCTAAACTTAGCGAATAAATGGCGATCTTTGAGAGTTTGCAAGACAAACCTCAAATAAGTCGCATGTCATTCCTCATTGCTAGAGTAAATTAGGATATCATCAATAAAGACGATAACAAACAAGTCCAAATACTTCTTGAACACCCTTTCCATCAAATTCGTGAAAGCTACAGGAGGATTGGTTAGTCCAAATGACATAACTACAAATTCATAATGACCATACCGAGTTCTGAAGGTTGTTTCGGGATGTCACTATCTCTGACTTTGAGTTAATGATAACCAGATCTGAGGTCTATCTTTGAGAAATGACTAGCACCCTGAAGTTGGTCAAGCAAGTCAGCAATCTTGGGGATAGAGTATATATTCTTGATTGTGACTTTGTTCAACTGTTGATAGTCAATGCACATCCTGAGAGAACCATCTTTCTTTTTCATGAACAACACAGGTGCACTCCATGGGGAAATACTAGGTCTGATGAAACCCTTATCTAGAAGGTCTTTTAATTGCTCTTTCAATTCCTTAAGCTCATCTGGAGCCATTTTGTAAGGAGAAATAGAAATAGGCTGGGTATCTAAAAGGATATCAATTCCAAAGTCGATTTCCCTTTTTGGGAGGAACTCCGGGAAGATCTTCTTTAAACACTTCTAGGAACTCATTAACTACTGGAACTGACTCAAGATTTGGGGTTTCAGAACTTGAATCCTTAACCCGAATGATATGATAGAGATACCCCTTAGAATCATCTTTCTGGCCTTAAGGTAAGAAATGAATCGACCCATAGGCGCTAAGCTACTACCCTTCCATTCTAAGATTGGTTCATCTGGAAAATAAAAATGAACAATCCTAGTTCTACAATCGACTGAGGCATAACATAAATATAACTAATCCATGCCCATAATGATATCGAAAGCTACCATTTCTAACTCTGCAAGATCTGCTGAGGTGACTTTATGAGAGACTGTGATAGGGAAATTTCTGTATACCCATCTAGCTATAATTGGGTCACCGACTGGAGTAGAGACAGAGAAGGGTTTTGAGAAAATTTCTGGACTAACATCGAAGTTGACTGCTATATAAGGAGTTACAAAGGAAAGAGTAGCTCCTGGATCTAACAAAGTATAAACATCTAAGTTAAAAACTTGTAACAACAGAATCTTCCTGATCCTAACGAGCCTGAAGAGCATACAACCTGTTTTGGCACTGTTCACCACCTATACTAGATGAGTTACCCTGCTGATTCGGGCGACCTGCTGGTGCTGCTGAAGTTGTGGACTGAGCTCTACCATTATTGCCCCCTTAACCCTATTTAGCAGAAGGACAATATCTCAACCTGTGACCAGACTGACCACACCCAAGGCATCCTTCCTTTCCTGCAAGGCACTTGCCCCGATGGTTTTCACCACACTTTGGAAAAGTTGGGTAGGTCCTAGTGCTTGAAATGCTCCCCTGAGACTTAGAGCTTGATGCCCTACCTTTCCAATCCTATCAGAACTTGGAGGATGGAACACTAGTTGATGAAGGTGCTGGAGCTGAAGAGTTTTGCTCAAACTGTGAGCGATTTCCACCACCCGATTTCTATTGAGAATACTTAAAGTTGCTTATTCTAGCCTTCTTATTATCCTTAGCCTGTTCCCTAAGCTTATCTCCCTCAACCTGCTGAGCATGAGTCATAAGCATAGAGACGTTCATATTTTCTAGCAATATAACATTTCTACACTCTGTTTTCACCAAGTGGGATACCCCATATAGAAACTTGTTCATTTGAGCCCTGGAATCGGCAATCATGTGAGGAGCATACCTAGATAGTTGGGTGAACTTGAGTCCATACTCTTGGACTATCTTGTTACATTGCCTCAAATTCATAAACTCTTGAGCTTTTGCATCCCTCAACTCTCCTTGGAAGAACTTGTCCAGAAAGGTCTCACTAAAGCATTCCCAAGTGATAGGAGCTGCATCTGAACCTTTGTTCTCTTTCCATTAAGAATACCAAATATGAGCTACATCCTTAAGCTGATAGGATGCCAACTCTACCCTATCATTACCTTTCACTTGCATCACTCCAAAGATCATCTTAACCTCATCCATGAAGTTTTGGGGATCCTCACCAATTTGTGATCCTAAGAACTCAGGTAGATTTATCCTAACGAATTCACAAACCCTGGTTGCCGTTGATCCACTACTAGCATTTGCAGGAACTGAAACCTGTTGGTTGTTCTGGTTGGTCATACTCTGATCCAAAAGCTGAATGGTGTTTCGAAACTCAGCATTCAAAACTTTCTGATCTGGGACTGGAGGAGCTGCATTAGCATTGCGTGCATTCACATTCTTTCCATAAGCTCTACGAGAAGGCATGATTTGAAAGCGCATAACGTCGAGTTACAAATGAGGAATTAGATCATACCTTACGCACAATAAGAGTAACAAAAAGAGTTAAGTTTTTTTTAAACACTTCGTAGCCTCCCTTTCATTAGATGTGGTGCACTTCACACCCATGAAAAGGACTCTAATTAGTGCGAATTTTTGGACATCCTAGGACTCTTAAACCTAGGGCTCTGATACCAGGTTTGTCACGCCCTGAAGCTACCCCCAGGATGCTTACACGAGACCTAGGATCACAAGTGACCCCAAGCAAACCCTTCTGGCATATCATAAGCATACTAAATAAACTGAAGTAAGGAAATATTATGCAGAAGCTAAATCATACGATAAATTGCAATGATGGGGAATACCCATAAACTATTTGAATATATAAAACTGAGAGTTTATCAACAACTGAACGGTCGAACTCAAATGCTAAAGTTGAATCTAACCGTGTATGAAAATAGCATCTTACTAACTAGAAGTGATGGGACATGCCCCAGCTAAATCTAGCAAAAATAGAAACTAAGACTAAAAGCAAGGGAAACATGTCTATCGTCCTCAGATAATAAGGACTTACCACAATGCTGCTGAGCGGAAGATCGGGAACTGACCTCTGGGTGATCTGTAAGCTAAGAATCTGAACCTACATCACGAGAAGATGTAGCGCAGAGTATGCATCAATACTTGAAAGGTACTAAGCATGCATGATAGAATAAAGCTGAGCAATAAACATAACTTAACCAAAGGATAGATTTGAGCAATGATGAGAAATAAGCATGACACTATACTGAGAATACTGAACATGAACTAATTGGATACAATGACCAAGTATATAACATGCTGAGACTGAGATCTGACTGTAACTAATAACATGGTCAATGCAATAGAATCTAACTATAAAGGAGCTACTAATAACCGACATAAAACCACATGAGCTAAATGTGGAGTCCTATGTATATGCCCCATCGAGAGGAACCAATATACCCTGCCAGAGGGACAGAGGCATGACTGATGTGATCACTAAAATGTAATGCCCACAGAGGGGACTTATAAACCTATAGAGGCACGTAGTTCTTGGTGTGGGTCTACCCTTAACCAAAATTTCCTAGACTTTCTGGGAAGGGCTGTAGGTAGTTAACCACGGACCACTAGAACGGACCGTGGGTCACCCTACGGTCCATGGGTTGCACCTGCAACTTCTGGAAATCTGTTGGTTTGGTCTGTTTCGGATACGGGGTGTTACAATATTCCACGTAGCTAACGATTTGGCGACAACAAATTTGAATCTGTCAGAAATTTAGTGATGGATGCACGACGAAAGTTATCTGTTGGCAAGCTTAGCGACAAAAAATGTGTCACTATTTTTGTAATATATGTCGTTGATTTTGTAACTTATTTCGTCATCTCATCTTATTGGCGACCACATTTTGTCACTAATTCCGTAGCCATTTTTTGATAAATTTTTGTCTTTCTTTAGTGACAAAAAAATTCATCATTGTATTTTAAATTTATTGCTTATTTTGTATATTATTTCGTCGTTTCATCATATTGGGCAACCAAATATTTGTCGCTAGTTCTGTCACCATTCTTTAGCATAAAAAATAATTTGTCACAAATCCGTTAATATTTTTTTGTTTGTGCACTTTTTAAATTTATACGTTCAAACACATTATATAATCACAAAATTAACTGAAGTCATAGAAATTAATATTCTACAAGATCCAACGTACATAGCTAAGTGCAAATTATATTACCGAGTTCAAAACATCCCTAAAGATAAATTTGAAGCAAAATATATGGCTGAAAGCATTTGCAAAAAAAATCTAGCCAACAAAACTAACTAACAGAGGCTAGAGAGCCACAATCATTCCTCAGAAACCGATGCACGATCCTCATCGATATTTACTGCAGTTGGAGCAGGAATTACAGGTGCAATAGTTGATGGATGGTTGGTAGGAGAGTCAGGCAGAGAGGAGGATGGAGAAATCAACCCACGTACATGTTCAACAAATATAGGAAGCAAGTGATTAGTTAGCGAAGGAATCATTCGCATCACTAACCCATCCACATTTTTCGTCGGTATTGACTTAGCATTTGGACATGGTGCTGAGCCCGAAACATCAGATCCAGAAGAGACACGAAGATTTGGTCCATAAAATACTTTTGTATGAGCTTCAAGACCATATATCCTTTTTTTCTTTTCACCTCCTGCAGCTTGACAATATGCTTGCCATTGATCAACATCAGATTGAGTTTGTGTTTTGTTATGTAATATTTCTTGATATTTTTCTGCAAAAGAGAGTGATAATTAGTGAAATTCATTATTAATAATAACAATTGACACAACCAGACTCCACTAACAATAGTGAGTGCATGTATTTAAAAAATTAAGCTTTAAAAAAAGCGTAAGAACAAAAACAGCCATATTGAGCAAAACAAAGTTCACAAGTGTAAATTTAAAACAAAACCAACATCATATCAGAAAAATAATAACTAGATGCAGTTGTGTAGCAGAACTTGACTTTGGATGATCGTGTCAGTCATCTCGATGGAGCACTCAAGGAATGTATCAGGCAATTGAGACAAGCTAGAGTTGAGAAACAAAAAATGATTCATGATGTTGTGGAAGAAAAAATGAATTGATATCTCAAAAAACTGCACTTGAGAAATAGCTACTTAAGCTCCAGACATAAGTGGAGGCTGTTAAAGCTGAAACACCTACTTCTAATGATCCTGATATCCTTGTCAAGCTTAAATGTCTAGAGAAGGATAATACAACTCTCTAAATGAAACTTATCTCTTGTTCAGAAGTGTTGGAAATTATGATTATAGAGAGGGATTTAAGTACTGAAGTAGCAGAAACTGCCAGCAAGCAGCAGTTGAAAAACATAAAAAGCTGACCAAACATGAAGCTAAGTGTTGAAAGCTAGAGGCCATGGCTCACAAATCACTCCTATTCAATGATCAATGCTCCTCTGCTGTTTCATCTTTCTATGTGGACTCTGTCAACGATAGTCAATCTGACAATGGAGAGCTATTAAACATAGTCGGCAGTGACGCCCTGAAGATGAGTAAACTGCAAACAAGAGAATATGAAACAAGTTGCTCAAATTCAAGGGCTTTAGCACTCATTGCTACATTATCTGAAACTGCAAACAAGACACCTTTAGTAACATCAGATGATGTTCCTCATGATTCCCCCAATATTCAGAACACTTTGGCAGCAGAATACAATTTCATTTCACAAAGGGTGGCCGATAGAACAAAAGCTGGAGAAGATTGAAGTTGAGAAATCTGAACTAGAGAATACTTTAAACGTGAGTCAGTATGTTCTTAAAGCTTCCTGTTTGAATCTTAAGGAAATTCAAACCAGGTTGGATGGGTTGCAAAATGAGCTAGATATGGTAAAAGAGTCAAAAGAGTTGCTCGAGTTTCAACTCTATGGCATGAAGGTAGAAGAACAGACGATGTCTATAAATATTGATTCTTTGAAGACAAAAGTTGAAAGAGAAAAAGCTAAGTGTCGGGAATTAGAAAACGAGCTGCAAATCTTCCTGGTGGAGGATCAGTAGTTGATATAGCAACAGGAGAACTATGGAAGTTACTTTAGAAGATTTCCTGCTACACTACTTTGGCTGATCTCCCTCTTTTTATTTAATCCATTTCAGTAGATTTTTGTATCCATTTCTAATTTCCTTTCTCCAGTTAACTACATTCTTGAGAAGCAATAACTATCCCCTAAGAAAATAACCTTTCAAGAGCACATTTCCAGAGCTATTAATAGAAAATAAATGAAGCTACTAACAGAAATAAAGGGGAAGCTGCTGCAACTTATTTCAATCAAAATCAATACCGACAATTACAATGATGCTCAAAATTGAAAAATGTTTGCTAGATCGAGATAGAGCAATTTATCTTGATTTGTATAAAATAAACACAATAAAAATATAAAATCAAGACATCGAGTTCATAAGAAATCTACATTCCCTTTTGAAGAGATGTCGCCAAAAGGGGCAAGAAACTACCAGATTTTTCAACCACTTAACAAATCATAAAAGCTTCATGCCAATCATCATTGTTGATCTTGCACTACCACGATGTAATGGGTGAAATTTGTATCCATTAACAAAACACACTGGATAAGTATACACGCTTATTAATGGTCCATGAACAAGACTACACAAGTATTCATTCTCAATATGGTTGGGTCGAACCTATTTTAAATAAAAATATGATCAGATTTAGTCTTATTCACAAGACAATTCAACACATTATATTTTAAAAGATAGTGAATGCTTATTTAGGCTTACATATTCGTCGAACCATACAGAAAAATATGTTTCGAGACTCTCATCTATTTGATCTTGAGATTGATTCGAAAACTCTTCTTGCAAACGTTGAACATACATGCTTCATTGCAACAAAATAATTTAAATAGAAAGTCATAATCTATGCCCTAATTTAATATATGAAAAAAAGTATAACCTTAAAATGTTACCTCACAACGGTTCAACCTCTTTACAATTTATAAGAATATAAGTCTGGGCAGCCTTAATTTCTTCAAGAGACAAATCTCTTTTTTTGCTTCACCCGATAACCTTCCTGGATGGGTGAATATTGATAAATTTTCTTCATCTTCCATAACATCACCATCATCATTACGGGATACATTATGATGACGTCACATAACATGAGGGTCAAAATAATGAGAAAATAATTGTGTTGATTCTGCCATCAAGTATGCTTCACAAATAGAACCCTCAACACTATCTTTGTTTCCGATCATATTTTTAAGAGTTCGAAGGTATCTATATATATATAAGAAATTAAATTATCATATTGAGTCTAGCATACTTTCACTATATAACCGCATAAATATTCTATATTTGCCTCTCAAAAGGATACATCCATCTATGTTGTACAGGTCCAGCAATTCGTGCTTCATATGGAAGGCGCACGGGTAAATGTTCCATTAAGTTAAAGAATCCTAGGAAATATGTGTTCTAACTTACACAAAATTTGTGGGATGTGTACCTCTAATCTCTCCAAGTCCACCACTCAAAGAACAATTAAAGTAAGATCTTTAAAAAATAAACTCAACTCTGTAAGTGCCTGCCACACATTACTAGGAAGTACCTCCCGAAAGGTAATTTGCAATAGTCGTTGCATGAACACATGACAATCATGACTTTTCATACCAAATTACTTAAATTTGTTTGTGCCAATGCATCAACTCATATTGGAAACATAACCATTTGGAAACTTCACACCTTCCAATCAATCAAACAACACCATTTTTTCATTCTTGCCTATTGTATATGCATCTTTTGGATAACATCCATCATAATTTCTTGCTAACTGTCGTCGATTACAATATTTTGCAATATCTAAACGTGCTTTGGAACTGTCTTTGGTTTTTCCTTCAACATTAAGAATAGTGTTAAATACATTATCAAAGACATCCTTCTCAATATTCATGACATCAAGATTATTTGTATCATATTAGAACTCCAATAAGGTAAATCCCAGAAGATGCTTCATTTTTTCCAACCACAAGACTTGCATAATCTCTTATTAACTTCTTCCTCATCTAACTTAGTTACTTTTATTATCCCCAACTCACATATTTGAGTAAGAATTTCTTGACTGTTCTGACAAGTGGTGGCGACCTTGTAACAGTATGACCTTTCAGAAAATTTTTACGATCTTTCAAGAAGCATCCTATGGCTGTCAAACCAAGTTGTTTTCCCACCATATTGTAATCTGAAGGATTGTGCTTCCTCCATAAAATAAGGGCATGCTAAATTGCCACTAGTACTCCATCCCGATAACATAGAATATACTAGAAAGTCATTCATACTCCACATCAAAGCTTTTCTTAATTGAAAATTTTACTTTTTTGAGATGTCAAATGCTACTACACCTGTCTCCCACAAAAAAGTCAATTCCTTTATTAGAGGTTGTAGATAAACATCAATTTTTTGTTTAGGATTGTGTGGCCCTGGAACAATAACAGTTAAGAACATGTAAGCCTCTTTCATACACATTCCCGGAGGTAAATTGTATGGAGTGACAATCACTGGCCATGAAGAGTATTTTCTTCCCAATTGAGCAAATGACTGGAAACCATCAGTACATAGCCCTAACCTCACATTCCTTGGTTCAGCAGTAAAAAAGGAATGAGTTTCATTAAAGTGCCTCCAAGCCTTAGAGTCTGATGGATGATGCATTACCCCCTCTTCTTGAATATGCTCATCATGCCATCTCATGTCGGCAGATGTTGTATTAGACGCATATAATCTTCACAATCTAGGAATAAGAGGAAAATAATACATTTTCTTGTAAGGAACCAACTTTCTCTTACGAGAACCAACACGGTAGTTATAACTCACATGGCCACATAACTTACAAGATGTTAGGTCCTTATCATCATCCCAAAACAACATACATCTTGAATTACAACAATCAATCTTTTTAACAGTAAACCCAAGCTACGCACTAGCTTTTTGATATGATAATAACTATCCAACACTTGATTATCTTCAGGTAAAGACTCTTTCAATAGTTGCATCATTTGATTATAACCCCTCTGCGACAAATGTTCTCCATTTTAAAATTTAGCATCCTAGAAACTACTGCGAGTTAAGAGAGGGAAGAACCAGGATACAATTCTCTATCAGCTGATTGTAGCAAATCAAAAAACCTTTGTGATTCAGGATTAGGCTCCTCCTCAATTGAAGGATTAGGAACTTCCTCCATTGAAGGTTCAAAACGATAAGATGACTCAGGTTTGGTATTTCTAAACATTGCGAATATGAACCTTGGCCAAAATTTGATCCAGCGGCATCCAAAACCATTTGGCAATACTGATTGTCTCCTAATCTAGGTTGAGTACCACCTGGTAAATCACTAGAAATCTCACTAATTACTTCTTGTTCCCCTTGATACTTCCAAATAAAATAGTTCTCAACACATCCAAAACGATAAAGATGCAATTTAACAGCTTCAATATCCATTTAATTAATGTTTGTGACATTTTTTACATGGACATTTAACATCGTCACCACTCATGCAATTTCTGTGAGAACATGCAAACTTGAGAAAGTCAATGACACCAATTATAAAACTAGAATTAACTGCCCCTCGGTCATCCAACCACTTGTACATCTAACTATGCATTAGATTATCCATATTCCTATTTAATGTTAAAATAAACAAGACAATTAGAATTATCCAAAAGAAATTAGAACTAAAGCAATTGCATAATAATTAAGCAAAAAAAAAAAAAACAAACAAACAGTTGAAACCACACACAAAAAAAAAAAGAATGACAATAAAAAGTGTGAACAAAGAATTAAAACTTTATTAGAACATGTAAGAATGCAACACCAATGCTTATATAAACCATTTAGTGAACAAGTTCTGAAGGAAAAAATGGTTGTAGTTATACAAAACATATCAAGCAACAATGTTTACTATATTAAATCATCATTCTTAAACTTGCAAGAGTTGGACAATGCAACCAATTACTCATGTAAAAGGTAATGAAAGGCATCGACAATCACATAAAGAAGAGGCATCGACAATTCAACATAAAAGCATATAGAATAGAGATATAACAAAAAATATAAATAAAATAGATTTACTTGAGTTTAAAGACTTTACCTAAACAAATCTTCAAAGACTTTACCTTGAATTTCCTTGAGTTTAAGCTAAATCTATAAAAAAAATTTATCAAATCTGTGGAGAAAATTGAAAAAGTTGAAATGAAAATACCTTTTGATTTTCAAAGAAATATGAGGTTTGAGTGTTAAAAGTAGAAAACAGTTACCTTTGATAAATCATCAGTGATGAAGAAGCATCCAAGCAGCTGCGACAAGTTTCCAGCAACGACAAGTTTCCAGCTACGATGAAGTAGTGCCCAAGCAGCAGCGACAAGTTTCCAGCTACGATGAAGCAGCGTCCAAGCAGCAACACAGATTTCTAGCAATGATGATGCAGCGTCGAAGCAACAACACCTAATTACCAGCAACAATGAAGCAATCATGTCATCGATAAAAGAAAAAACAACAAATAGGTATTACAATGAGGTGAAACATTAATCTACATAGAACAAAAAGTTAAGCAAGTATCTGAAAAGTACAACTTTAGTATAATACACTCTTCAATACTAACAAGCCCTCTTCTATAACTAACTATTATATCTCTAATTAAGTAGGGTGCATTACCTTTTTCCCACTCAAATACCTATACTTATTTGTTCACATAAAAAAATAAATAACTTATCAGTTATGTCCACTATAAATTTCTACTTTTAAATTCATCTTAATAAAAAACTCTTTTGAATCTCAATATCCCAAAGAGTGTCATATAAATTGGAATGAAGGAGTAGTATTTTTGTGGAAATATTTACATAAATAACTATTATTGGGTCTAACTAACAATCCATATCAGTAACTCTTCAAAAATCAAGAGCACCCCATGATACCATATAGATCAGCAAGTAAAAATGAAAAACTTAAAAAGGGGGTGGATTAAAAACTCGAAAATTTGAAGATAAAAATCAAAAGTTAGAGTACTAAATTATTCTGAAAATGTGGGTATTCACTTTTAGAGAATGAATTAGAGAAACCTATTGTCAAATTAGCCATAAAGTAGAATGAATCAAAATGGGTCTACACTCAAAAAATCATATGACACGCAAACAAAAACAAGAATGACAACATCAAAATTGTTGTTACAAATAGGGAAAAAAAAGAAATTCTTACATAACAAACAAAATAGAGATGATTGCTAAATTGTTATTCTACAAGTAAAAGACAAACAAAATAGAGCTGAAATAGAGAGAATACTAACCCAAATTTGTGAAATTTTGATTTTTAACTTCACTTAACTCACCTTCTTCCAAGATCTACAAACTTTCAATTCACAAAAAGTTTTCTCACTGAGCAGGTGGGTGGGTGGGGAGCAGCTAGACGTCCTCCGTGTGAGAGACGTTTCTCACTCTCACAATCTAAGGTTTTCTCATTCTCACACTCTAAGAGATGAGAAGTTTTGTCACTCTCTCTATGTGAAAATGAGGGAAAAGTGTTAAGTTGAGAAGCAAATATTTGAGCCCTAAAAAATTTGGGTAAAAATTAGCGATCGATATGTGTTATGTTGCTAAATATTTCACTATGATTTAAAAGAAATTAGCCTACAACCAAAATATTTGTAGCAAGAAATAAAACAACACTAGTGACAAATTGGTTCGTCGTTATACCCGTCGCCAACAAATTATCGATTTTGTCATCAACCATACGTCGCTAGTTCTGTAGATAAATAAAGGCGCCTAATTTTAGTGACAAATTTGAATTTTTGTCGCTAATCCGTTGCTATTGAAGATCCTAATATTTTCTTTGATATTTTAGCAACCAAATGAGTTTTCCATTGCTAATCCGTCCTTATTTAGTGACAGATTATTGTTTGTCGCTGAAATCCATTGCTAAATGCTTTTTTTTTGTAGTGTCTAAATCCATCCTTATAGAATATGTGATTCAAAGTTCTAGTTACCTTAGCCGTCAGAATGAATAAGGCAGGAGATAGGGGATCACCTTTCTTCACACATTTAGGAAAGAAAAAAAATCATAAGCTTGACCATTAATCAATACATAATACCAATTATTAGCTATAACCCTTCAAATCATATGTAGCTTACTAGAGCATAAACCCCCTTTTTTTTCCCAAAACTTTGATCAAGAAACTCCAGTCAACTATATCATATGCTTTGACCATGTCAAGTTTGATAACCCAATTGTCAGGATTTCCACTCAACCTAATGTCAGTAATAATTTCTTGAGCCAATAATAAATTTTCAGTAATACTCCTCTCTTTAACAATTTTCCATTTCAACAAAGAAATATTAATTTTATCGGAATTCTTTTCATATATTTTAGAAATCTTTAATTTAAATGTATCCCATATATTTTTGAAGTCAATATTATGAAGATAATTAAAAACAAAATTATAGTAAATGACAATATTGTCTATTATAAAAAAAATGAATCAACAAAATATTATATATATATATATTATCTTAAATGCATGAACTCCTAACTTGAATGTTAAATTACTATACTTTCTCTAACTTAGGTTGTGACTTTTTCTATGAGTTGTGACTTTTCTGATAAGTTGTGACTTTTTTCGAAGGGGTTGCGATTTTTTGATGAGTTGTGACTTTTCCAATGTATTGTGACTATTTCAATAAGTTGTGACTTTTCCAAAAGGTTTTGACTTCTCAAAAGGTCATGACTTCTCCGATAAGACACAAAAAATACTTGTTCATACCACCCTTTGTTGACTATAAATAGAGGGGCTTCCTATCATTTTCTTTAACCACAATTTTTTTTAATCTTCTACTCTTCTTCTTCTTGCATTTTAAAAGATTTCGTGTGTTTTATTGTCATTGACTGAGTTCGAATAAAGCTGTAAGTGAAGCCTTTGCTCTTAGTATATGTTGATTATTATCGAGTTGTGAGTAGAAAGAAAGATTTCTTTTTGGTGAAAACAGAAAATGTACATTTTTGTCGGTGTATTACTTGTGCCATTTGTTATATGACAACATGGTACTGCCTTTTGTGCAATAATTTTATCATATCAAAATTAAATCAGTTGCTAATAGTGGTCCATTGGTAACTTGCTAGGTGCATGGTAGTGGTGTTAACTCCCCTTTGATGATATGCTTCAATGTTCTACCAACAATAGAAGAATTAAGCAAAAAGAGGAGAAATTTCATCTTGACGATTACAGGAAACGTATCTATCCTACCCCTTCACTCATTATTTCTTTGGTGTCTATACGTTGCATTTATACCTTCACCTTTTCTCTTCTTTTTTAACTGTTTGTGAAGGAACACATCGTCATTATTATTGTCAAAATGCAGTTGTTTTTACCTCCCCTTTTGATAGTAATCTTTGATGTTTGAGTGTACTGCCTTGTTTTTTTTTCCTCAGAGTTTTTGACTGATGAACTTCTCGATTGGCACTACCAAAAGGCCATCAATTTGGATAATATATACATTAGTATGTAATGTTCCAATATATGAAGTTAACATAATATAGTCTAAATTCATTTGTTTTTTTTTTTTTTTTTAACAATTTCTCTTGTATGTAAATATATGTTTTTGGACATTTTTTTCAAAATTATTAAATTTTTCAAGAGTTAGAGAATTGTCACAATTTTTTTTTATGCACAAGGCAAAAGAATGACTTTATTTATCAATGTTACTTATGTGATTTAAAATGTTAGGAAGTTTGCTTCAAAATAGTTGTTACTATAGAAACATTGTTTTTTTTGTTTTACTTATTTACTATTTCTTAATATTACAATATTTTAGACGAAGAAAAGTTCATATATTTTCACGACCCAATCCACAGGGCTGTGCGGGCACCCACTCTAACACCTAAGTAGGAGAACCCTCAGACCTCAATAGTTAAAGCATGCAGAAAGTTTTAAGAAAACAGAAATAAACACAATCCTATGATTTTATAAATAAATCCCTTTTAAAATAAATTCTAGCTAAGACTTGTAAAGTAATTAACAACCCCAAGGACCTAGTCTAAACAGGTACAAGAGCTACTAAAAGTACAACTGGACCAAATAAATAAAAGACAAAACTCTCACCATGCGGAAGGAAAATAGAAGCTGCTGGACATTTTCTTCGTCTTCACCTAATGAAACGTCACCAATCTTGCATCTAGACTATGTCAAAAGACATAGCAAGAGTAATATCAATACAAAACACATGTACTGGTAGGTATCATCGGTTAACCCGACACCCACCACATAACATAAGAATGAAGTTATAAAAAATAAAATACAGTTTTTCTCTTTACATGTTCATATGACATCTGAATAGTTTAACATGAAATACACGTGCAAACACATCTGGTTAGATGACAAGAAAAATACACAGCAAATATCATCTATAAGGTAATATTATTGAGATACGACCAATTACATGATTGAACCTCAGCAAATTGAAATAAATATATATGCATTTAACTAATGAAAATTTTCATTGGCCATCTTTATAGGTTCACGTGAATAAGATATATATATATATATATATATATATAATGATCCCCATTGAACATTCATAAAAAAATTGTAATATTATTTTGTGCAAAGCTTATTATTCAAATCTTCGCTTAAATAAGCAAATATGATTTACTATAACATATATTTTCTGAATTGGTAATCACGTGCTATGCACGTGTCGAAAAACAATTATATATATATATACCATCTAGCTTGCTAGGGATTGGAAAATTGGGCGGGGCGGGTGTAGGGCAAACCCGCAGATACTTCATTCTATGTAGATGTTTTGGTACACGACTTTTGAGTTTTAGGGGGTTAGTTCTGTACGCTTTGTTAAGATTTGTGAATACTTGTTTTAATTAATGAAGACATTTCCTTCTAGTTATTTAGTTTATTTTTGTTAGTAGATAATTGGTTAGGTCACCAGAGGCATAGTGTGGGTACCTGTTATGGAAGTTTGGATCATGAAAGACCTGCTCCTTTTTTAATCAAATAGGCTCAAATTTATTAAAACGAATTAGACCAAATATTTATATTCACAAAAGGCACACGGTCCGGTCCAAAAAACAGAAAAGGAAACAAATAAATGATAAGAAAAATTGGAAATAGGTGGAATTAAAACAACTCAAAGCTTCCATCTTCTTCTCATCATATTGGTGTGCAGATCCACGGAGCTCAGTCAATAGAGCTTAAAGGTAAGGTCTTTTCTTTAATACACCTCGAGTTATCTGAACACTTCAAAAAACTTAGTTAATTTCCACCTTACTCATGGTGTTGCATTTGACTTGTTGTGAACAACATCTGAGCTGACGACTCTATTCTTGAGGGATCCAACCAAAACATAGCTGGACTATGATTCATGAATCTCGTGCTTCTTCAGTTGAGCTTCTTGATCACCATATTTATGTTTTGGAAAAAGGTAATGTACTAAAATTTTCAGCTCTAAAATTAATGGGTTAAATCATTTAACTATTATTACCACCATTGAAATTATCGCCTTCATATAACTAACATCCGATTTATCTATGAAAGCAAGGACCTGAGGATACTTCCAAATCAAGATTTTTTTTCAGCTCTTTCCACACCTTCAAAACTCAAGG
This sequence comes from Solanum bulbocastanum, assembly GCA_037074985.1. NCBI lineage: Eukaryota > Viridiplantae > Streptophyta > Magnoliopsida > Solanales > Solanaceae > Solanum > Solanum bulbocastanum. The sequence continues at coordinate 61,203,327 of CM073605.1, forward strand.
TAAGTCTATAAATTTGAGCCTTATTGTGACCATTACATATCTTTCCTCTTCAAGGTTTTTTCAGCTCTTTCCGCACCTTCAAAACTCAAGGTAAGACTATAAATTTGATCCTTATTGTGACCATTACATTTCTTTCCTCCTCTATGATGTAACTAAAATGAGCTAATTACAGAAAGTAGATGTATAAAACAAAAGGAAAAAGGAATCTAGTGTAATACAATGTAAGTCATGATTAAATAGCATATGTGACACCTCAAGCTCTCACTAGGTGCATGGTATATTTAAACAACAAAATCTCTTTCAAACTCTAGTTAGTATTTAGAAGATTACCTCGTTTCCATATATTACACATTTATATATTAACTTCTGCTACGACCCATGGGTACATCCTAGATGTAACATGGCATATAGGACCCCGAGAGACCCCATAAAAGCCACTTAGCATTCATAACATAAGAATTAGAACAAAAGAGATAAAATCAACATTTCAAGTCCAATCATTTTATAAAAGAAAGCCGGAAGTCTAAACACCTGTCTCAATAACCATCTAATACAATAGAATGAGATTGGGCCTAGCCCATACATCATGTTCAAAACTTAAAGTAAAAAGGAAACTAAGAACAATGAAATTTCGTCCTCGATGCAAGAGGACTCACCAAACTTGAAAATCTCAAAATCAAACACTAGCCACAAACTGAGTACCCTGACTGTCAGACCCTACTTTTGGGGAAATTTGGGCAAGAGTACGTGTTAGTACAAAAAAATGTACCAAGTATGATAGCCATGCATAAAACATTTAAATCATGCTAAAATATAACATTTCATGACATGCAATTGACCAAACTAAAACATGATATAAGAAGAGTTAGAAAGCATACTTCATAAAGCATGGTCGATGTTAGCTAACATCTTTAAAACCTTTGAACACATATGAGATACATCTTGAAGTAACCTTAGTTCAATATTATTGTGGGAAGTAGCCTTAACCTACATAGAGACCATGTAAGCTATCACGTGATCCCCCGGTGTCTCTCACACTAAAAAGGGTTGGCCTACTTGCCAAGGTAAGGACCATGAACTTCTAGCTTAAGTGAATTCACTAGCTAATGTCTATCTAAAAAATCATCCTATGGGGGCACATAGGTAAGGGATAAGGAGATTGCTTCTAGAAACCCAACCTCTACTAACTGAAAAGTTTCCATCTCAATATAATCTTGGTTCTAAGCATAAATCCGAGGGAGTAGTCATTTCTTACTTGTTCTTATTATCCATGGAAGGGCATGTCATCTTGTCAACCCAAGCTAAGTCATAAGTCATTCATGCAAAGGTACAATTTGGTATCCAATCCAAGCTAGGTTTCATTAGGATAACTCTTTATCTTTGATTCAATTAGGTGAGAAGACCTTTTAACCTTACAATCATACAATCATTTGCTTATGAGAAATCCTTTCAACAACACAACAACAACATCATCATTGATAATTTACTCTCAAAGCATCCTTAAAACATTTACGTAGATTTCATAAGAACATACATAATTTCTTAATTTCCTCTTTCATAATTTAAAACCCACATCACATCATCATAATTGGAAAATATGGGATTTACATGGGTTCATGGGGAAATCATCATAAAATCATAGTACTCCATCAATTCATGCATAACAGATCATAATTCAATCATTTACATAAATAATCAAGAGAACCCATGGCAATTGAAGAAAACCCCATCTCAATTGGAGATTTCTAACTTTGAAAATAGGAGAATTTGGGAACTCCATGGATGGAAGGGATCCATGGATGAAATATATCATACCTCAAAGCCAATTGCTTATTGTCAATGGTGAAATGGAGGCTTGCCTTGAAACCCTAGATTGAACCCTTCTTCTTCTTCAAATTTCTAGAGAGAAATATTTTGGAGAAGAGATATGATCTTCTTTTGTAATTTTGGAAGAATGACTTGAATGGGTTGAATTTGGGGGGTTAAAATACTTATATAAGGGTCTTAGACATAGGTAAAACGATGTAGTATAGAGATAAAATAATTAGGAAAATATCCAACTACCACTAACACTAACTACCGAACCTCCACCCATGAGGCCTGACCGACAGACTGTGGACTGACCGACGGTCCATCCTGCACAACCGTCACTAACTTCAGAGATTTTTCGCCTGACCTACGACCCTTGACCACGGACCATGGACCCACCGACGGTTCGTTGGTCCAGTCATGGTCTTGGCCCTTGACAACTTTTGGGTGGCCAATCCACGGACCCTCCTATAGTTCGTGGTCAAACCCATGGGCCGTGATTGGCCTTCGTGGATGGCACCTTGAAGTTCTAAAAATGCTATTAGGCCCTTTCTCCAATCCGAGGTGTTCCAACTTCGTACCATACCAGTAGAACTATATTCTTAGATTGAATTGGAACCTTCTAAAAGTTGTACTCAAAATTCCTAGCGAAATGAAAAACAAAAACAAAGTCAGAAGAAAATCAACAAGAGTAATTACCTCCTTTAAGAAGTGTTGTACTCTTACCGTCAAAGTATACCTTAGCATATTAATGGTGTTGACCTCCATTAATTGAAACTTATTCTCTGGAATCAATACACATCTTGATTTATTCCTTATTGTTAAGTCTTTATTTTGGGCTTATATTGTAAAACCAACTCTTGTCTATTAGGATTGTGTAGGTATGTTTTTTCAGTTCTTACCTTCTAGATATGAGTTGTTTCTAGAGGTAGTTGTTGAAGTCTATGGCAGATAGGATTAGTTGATATATATAGTGGGAAATTGTATATTTTAGTGACTTGTAATAGGCGTATTACAAGTGGGAGGGATTTAGTGTTTAATTCCTAGATTGCATAAGGTTGTGATATGAACGTTCGCTTGTATTAGTGGAATTTTTGGTGAAATCCTACATGGAATGTCGTGGTTTTTTACTTTCTTGAGAAAAAAGGTTTCCAGATAAACATCCTGTGTTTCTTTACTATTATTAGTTGTATATATTGTTCTTAGTCGTTCTTAGTAAGGACCTGATACCTTGATGCTTGGTGGGTCATACAAGCAAACAATTGGTATCACAAAGTGTTCTTCCTTAAAGGTTAACAGCTACGAAGGATCCTATTCTAGCGGATGCTTCACAAAATTTTGATTCCACGGTCAATACTATAGGTTATAAAAAACAAGGATGCCCAACTTTATCAAGGCTTAAGATTGTGAGTTGTGGGACATCATCTGTGACAGTCCCTTTGTGCCTAGGAAGACTATCACAAAAAGAGAAGCCTCAAAATCTATTCCTAAGACAAGAAAAGTATATTCTGATGTTGACAGAAAAAAGATTAAAAAGAACTTCAAAGCTAAGAAGTTTTTAGTGTGCTGTATTGGACCTTGAGTACAATAGGATCTCCTCATGCGAAACATCAAAGGGAAATTGGAAAAATTTGCAAATGTCCTATGAATGAACTAGTCAAATTAAGCAATGTAGTATAGAAATGCTTACCACTTGGTATGAATTATTCTATATTAAAGAAGGAGAATCCATTGTGTTGTACACAAGATTCACCTCCATAGTAATGAGCTCCATTGTCTTGGCAAAGTTTTAAAGACCAACAAACTTATTCACAAGATTCGCAGTATCTTGCTACCATCATAGGAAAGCAAAGCCACTATCATAACTCAAGTTAAAGACCTTCAAACTCTAACTATAGATGAATGAATAGGGAACCTGAAGACCTACGAGTTTAAAAATCAAAAATATCAAGAGAGGCAAGAATTTAATAAAGAAAATTTTGGTTCTCAATGCTACAAAATATTATTCCAGTGAAAACGAATATGAGATGGCCTACATTACCCGATGGTCTTAGAAGATTGTGAGAAGAAATGGAGGTATCCCCGTGAGAGGAAACTCAGGTACATATTCAAAGGGGAATAATGATTGTCACCGATGTAGAGATCATGGACATTTTTTTGGGATTGGTTTGCGTTAGAAATAATCTTGAGAAAGAAACAAAGAGGAAACCGGCCCATGGCCATGTCAGGCACAAAGAAATAGTAGATGATGCATTTAGAAAAGCACTTGCAACTTTAGGAGATACATCTAGTGAATCAAATGGTGACAAAGGACTAGAGGACAAATCTATGGTAGCTATTAAAGGTGAATTCTCAAATTTATGTGCCTTTATGGAAAAATCAAATGATAAAGAGTTCGAGGAGGTAATTTTTTTTGACATTCAACAAATCTTAATAAAATCCATGAAAATGTGATGATAGATGCTTATAGAGAGCTTGTCAAAGAAAAGAAATGGTTAATTGAGAACTCTGTTGACTGTGAGGTGAAGACGTTAAGCTGTCTAGTAGAATCCTGGAGCTGGAATATAAATTTGAATCAAGCCCTCAGGAAATGATGATCTTCACACCAAGCTAGAAGGTCAATCTCAGGATATTTCAAATGGAAAAAAAATAAAAGGAGTGATAATTTGTTCAAGCTTGAAACCCAGCTAACTAAGTTCAAATTATATCTCACATTTTCTCTTGAAAGAAATATGGAAATTGAGAGGAACCTGATCATAATCAAAGATGAGTTTAAAAACCACTTCGTTAGACGTCGTCTTGAGAAGTACTAACACAATTGACAAATGTGGGATCAAACATGGAAAAAAGCCTTGGCATTAAAAAGGACAATCCATCATATAATCTTTCAAGCAAGAAGATATTGAACTCGAACAACCGATGTTGCACTTGTTGTGGTCAAAACGATCATCATGAGAATGAAGTCCTACTAAAATCTATACAGGCAAGAAAAGGTTGAAGTATTGGAAGGGTGCAAAGGAAAGTGGTCCCCAGTCCATAGGAATGTACTTACTAGTATGGACCAGACAAACTCTCATTCACCGTTATCTCATTTTTGGGAACTCAAATTGATGTGGGTTCCCAAATATGTCAAATAAAGTGTTATGATCATAAGAGAGAGATCACACAACCACAAATGTGAAATGAATAGAGGCTGATGAAAGATTCATGATCCGAAAGAACAATCTGTGGCAGTTTTTGATTTATAGAGCCTTGGTAGAAAAGGCCATGTTAGAAGAGGGACAAGATTGAAAAAAATACTAAAATATGGATTGCTTTGTGCAAATTGTCTTGGTTCAAAGCCTTCCTTCGTGGCTAGAATATGAGAATAGGTATTTGATAGGAGAATTCATGAATATAGTCTTACTACACTCTATACCATTTTAGGTTTACACGTACGATGAGAAGGGAAAAAATTAGAGCATAGATCATCATAAATAGGTGTCAAGGCAATACTCATTTGTTCAAGTAGAGGGACTATGTTTTTCTTCATAGGCCAGTATCAATAATTGTACATTCTATGATTTTTGAAACTTCTCCAGTAGGGGGTGTCATATATGATCTTTTATTTCCCGCCTTCTTTGAATTGGTGTTATGTCCTTTCAGCTATGAATCATTATGTCCTCTCATGATATGACACAATGAATAATCTCTTTAAAATGATTTATCTTTTCAAAATCCTTTTAAGATATCATAAGAACCAATCTCCTTCCCTCTAAGCTTGTTCAAAGTCTATTCATCTATGTGTTCCTCAATACATATAGTTTTTCAAAATTTTGGTTGTACCCAAACACTTTAATGATCATGTCTAAACCAGTCTCACCCACCAAAATGTCTCAAGTCGTCTCTCAACAAAGTATTTTTGCCATCTCAAATTGATACTTGCTTTTCGAGCAGGATGGAACCACAAAACCCTCATCCTCCAACTATAAAGTCTTCATATATCACTCCTACATCAGTTCCCACAAAAACTGTTGAAGTCTCAAATATCTCAACCAAAAATAAACCTTCTCTTTCCACTCACATTACTTAGTAAATTCTCAGTAACTCAAAATCTCTCTCTATCTCACCAACAACACCATCAATGTTGAAACCCTCAACAAGGAGACCAGTGTGCCTATCAAAAGTACTAGGAAACCTAGTGTGGAAACTTAGGCAGTTCCTAAAGAGATTTTGGAATATGAGTTTGTATTGGAATTTTGTAGAGAGCAAATATTTGAAGAAATCTTCCTGATGAACAAGGAAAATCTTCTAACATTCTTTCTATGAAGGGGGGGGGGGGGGGAATTTGTGGCTAGCTAGTGACTTTTGTATCTAAAGGAGCTGTTAACATGGGAACCATTAATGTAGAGGAAGCAAATATTGAAGCATCATAGAGATCTAGATTACCACTTGTTCTTCCCACTAGTAAGTGGTACGGTACTCCCATGTCTAGGGAATGATAGGTTGCTCAAAGTAGTGAAGAAAAACATGAAGTTGATTATCATGTTTACTTGAGCCTCATGATGGGACACATTTTAAGATCTATCTCTCTTGATCACTCTCAACCATAAGGGGAATACCCTTGCGATCCTCTCACCAGAGAGAGATCTAAAAAGATAATGGAACTAATGATGAAGATAAATAAGAAAAACAATGCATAGATGCACTGCTTTCTAACCATAACGTTCATGGATGAGGATATAGTTCAAGATAAATTGGTTGATTTGGTTGGTGACAAAACTTCTTAAACCATTGAGAAAGAACCCAAGGTGGGAGATGAGTATCAAAAGGTAAAGGCCCTGTCAAAAATACTTATTGATGAAGGCCAAAGTGTGGGAACCAGATCAAACCCCAGAAAGCACATAAGCATTAAAGTGAAATGAGGACAGTCAAGTTTGAAAATAAAAAAGAGGTAGCACTTGAAAAAATGAGGGACAATGAAGTTTGAAAAGAAAAAAAGAGGAAGCACTTGAAAAAATGAGGGACCATGAAGTTTGAAAAGGAAAAAAGAGGTAGCACTTGATTAAAAAAATGAGGGACCTGGTGGAACCTCAAAGATAACTAAGGCGAAAGTAACTATTGTGGAACTCTCCCATAAAATGACATAACATCTTGCCAAAACAAAATGTATGGAAGGCTGTTTGATCCATAGATCAATAAAATTAAAAGGGATGTGGGATCTAATTGATATGGTCCATTTGCAACAGTGGACCCATATGCTTGCACTTCCAATACCAACACAATATGAGAAGAAATTTATAGATTTTTATGTCAGGTCAATCTTCATATTAGATTGGGAGGAGTTAATGATTAGAAGGTGCTTTAGTTGATCTTGGATGTTGGGATGATGTGCCCCACAAAAAGGGTAATATTAGTTGAGAATTAGGTTGCCTCAAGGGATTTTTTGAATATTATTGGGGAAATGAAGAATTTAAATAGAGAGAGGTTTTTAAAGAAACAATTGAAGGGAGAATACCAACTTGTCTTTGAGATTTTCAACAAGGTCCTTCTTTCAAGAACCAAAAAGAGATTCATTGTAGGTATCTTTGACCTGTTTCTAATAAAAGCCTTTGCATCTCTTTAGCCCATCAGTCTTTCCTCCATCACGATAGAGCACATGCAAATTATTGTGTCTATACAGGATGTAAAACATGGACTAGCATATGGAGTTATTCTCTCTAAAATTTTCAGTAACTTCTAAATCCATCTAAGGAAGAAAACTCTAGGGACTTGTAAGCATATGTTCACTAAAACTACCATGAAGGAATGTAAATTCATATGATGGGAAGGAGGGTTTGGACCATTGTCCCTCACTTCTTATTAATAGTTTTCCCATAAAGGTTCACCACAAAACAAGAAAGACGAACTGCCTTGCTCTCGTAGAGGGATGCTGAAAATACAAGTCTAAAGGTTGAATTACTAATAGCCTCAAAGGAGGGTGGTAAGGGATCATAAATTGTGACCACGCTTTGTCAAGAGAATGCTCAACTTAAAGCTGTAAAATGTCACCCTTAGGTATCAAGTTGGAAATCTAACTCAAAATCTTATTTGCGTTGATGACACTCAAATGAGTGATTGGACACAGTTTTCGAAAGACTCTCTGGTACTTCCTAATTTGATACTCTATTGACTCTCCTAACCCTCTTATTCTACTCTTTCTTATAAGTCTTTTATGCTCCTGTCATTTTTCAGTAAATGATAAGAGATAAGATCTTTAATATTAAGTTGTGTAAAAAGTTTTATAAAAAATATTTTTGTTGGTCAGGTGTGGAAAAGAATCAATAAAGACAATATGTTGCAACTGATAGTTTCAATTCAACGTTTGATTTTGGACAGTATCAAAGTGAAAAAATGATTTTCACTTTGATACAAAACAATGTTCCTTTCAACTTTAGTTGATCAGAAAACACAAATTAGAGTTAATGTTTTCTGCAAAATTGCAGTCTTAGATCTTTTGTTTGCACAGTTAAGAGAAAAATTGACCGTTGGCCATTGAGTGTTATATACACCTTAATCGAAATGATTTGGGGTAGTACTTTAGCGGGTTTGGCTAGGTAACATAATGGAAATGTATCGGACTACAAATCCTGGAATGACGGTTCGACCCCGTCCTTGAGAAACATTGAGTTCTACACAACTATATGTTCAACAATAAAAATTTGGCTAAATTATATCTTAGTCATTAAAACTTTTGTCACGATTCAAAAATGAACGTGATGACACTCATCTAATCCCACAAGGATAAGTCAGCCTAAAACCCAACGATATTAAAGAAATATGGAAATAATCTAATAATAACAAAATGTGGAAAAACATAGCCATTCTAAAATACCCCAGAACCTGGTTTCTACGTGTACAAGCCAATCATATATAAAAACAAAGTTTGAAAAATAAATACAAGTCTCAATGTTTTTGTCTCTCAAATGGAGTAAAATATAATGAAACAAGAGGGCCCACTGGGATGACAAGCACCTACCTCTCAAGTGTCCACATAAAAGATTCAGTATAGATAGATAGAAGAAGAGCAATCACACAAATTTTATCTCGAAACCTACACAAGTGTAGAAGCAAGAAGTGAATACCAAACAACAGTGTACTTAGCTAGCAACCCACTAAAACAAGGTAAAACTAGCTAGAAAATGAGAAATCCTTTCATCCAAACCAAAACCACCACAACTACATTATGCATAAAAATCAGGCCGACCTAACAATTGACAATATACAATTCAAAAGGATTCCATAATAAAGTTCAATAGTTACAATTTATCAATCATAAGGATAACATTCATCAATAACAAGTATCACACCAACAATCACAAGCATCAAGATCATCAAGCACAATAACAAAGTATACCAAATACTAGAGTCAAGTATATCAAGAAAAAATAACAATTGAGACTCAAGGGAAACACCCATAGTCCATGTACTCGTCGGCAAAGACCTCGATATCAACAATAATCACCGACAATGACCTCGACATCAATAACACTCACTGGCAAAGACATTGGCATCAATAACACTCGTCGGCAATGACCTCGACATCAATAACACTTGTCGGCAATGACCTCGACATCAATAATACTCATCGGTGATGATCTCGACATCCATAATATTCACCAAAAATGACCTCATCATCAATCACACTCACTGATAATGACCTCGACATCAATCATACTCACTGGTAATGAACTCAGCATCAATAATGTATATCTCCACACTGTGTTTCAAAACCAATGAAAATAGGCATGTTCACACAATATTGAGGAAATGAAAAATTCAAGTAATTCACATCCACAATAATACTAGAAAGTATTTCATCAGCCACCAATTCAATATCAACACTCAAAGCAATTCACACAACTCAATACAACAATATCAACACGCTGCCTTTTCATTAACCTTGTTTCTATCATTAAGGTTATTCAATTTGAGCAATTATCCCATCTAATCATCTCCATTACTCCCCAACACATACCAGAAAGAGAATTGAAGATTCGTTAAGCTTTACCAAGGTTTAGAGGTTCACTTGCCTTAATCAATCACAAACCAATCTAAGACTTGAGGTTTTCGCTTCCAAATGATATTCAAATAGACAAAATTTTGTCAAGCAAGTATTTACAATGAGATTTCAGAACTAACAACAGCCACATCAAGAAATTTGAATAAATGGGTCGAATTGACTTAAAACCAAAATTCTGAAAATGCAGGGTAAATTTGGAAATCTATACATGAAAATGTTGACCACAAGATTTGGAGTTCAATGGTGAATACCATTTAAAAAATGGAGTTGTATTCAACTCATAATCACTATTTTCTTTAAAAGCTCCAATTCATGAAAACCCCAAGGCTTTGTAGTTTAGAAACCAAAATTTGATATTTCAAATCATATAGATATAATGGAAATTGAAGATTTAGGGTTATTAATATCTATCCAAAACATTTATCATGAAATTCTTCTTATAAATTGACTCCCAAGAGTTTCAGAAGCACAAAAATGGTGAACTAGGGTTGAAACCGCGATTTTGGAAAAACATTTTGCCAAAGTGAAAAATGCTCTTAGCGATCGTGATAACCAAAAGCTCATGATTTGTTGAGTTAAAAAGGTCAACTACACTTAAATTTGACCATCAAAATTGCAACACAGGGTCATGTGATCATGATACACAAGACAATAGTCTCACACTATCACAAGGGAGGGCCCTATGATCGCGATGAACAACCTAAGGCACTAGATAACAACAACATCAATTACTCACACTAGGCACACAAGTTGTCGAAATGACCTTTGGGATTTGTTCCAAATCCTATACACGCAAACCAAATATGTAAACTGACTAAACTCGACATTCTAGACTCAATAGAACCATCAAAACACGAGTCGAGATCTCCTTGACCCAAAGCTGGTGAAAGTTATAATGAACAATCGTAATGTCTAAAAAGGACAAATCAAGCTTGGGGCATCTAGAAATTCAACTAAGATCTCCCGTAGGCCTAAAATCATCCCCTAAATCATATAAAACTGTCGAAAATCTTATCCAAGCATCTGAACCCTAACTGTTGACCAAAGTCAATCCAAAGACTAAAATTTCAACAATTTCCAACTAAGAACCTCAAATTCTCAAAAAAAAAAAAACTTTGAATCTGAACTGAAAACACTTTTAGACTAATTTCCACATTCCGAGTTGAAAAAATCAATGGAATTTTGTTTTGAGACTCAAAATTCCAAAAGAAACCAAAAAATAATTTTTAACAACTTTAGCCTTTCAAAAAATTTAAAACTCAAGAATTCACAACTTTTCACTCAAAACTCAAAACCAATTTCAAAATCCAATCAGAAATGACTTGTGGTCAATATTGGGAGGCGTAAAATGGTAATTTTACAGAATATTTAAAAAACGATCAATTGGGTCTTTACATTATCCATCACTAAAAACTATGTTCATCCCCTAACATAAAGCTAAAGAAAGCACCTAAAGCCTTGAAAAACTAAGGATATCAAGCACGTATGTTAGATCTGTATCCCAAGTCGCCTAGCCAACTGAAGGATGCCTCTACTACACCTTCACTAAAGCAATCTCCTTGGTCCTAAGCTTTCATACCTACATATCCAAGATGGCTATAGGCTCCTTCTCAAAAACCAATTTTAGTTCAAATACAATGGTAGAATAGACGTGAAATGCAAGATACACAATTGACATGTTGGGGGGCAAGGACAACTTATAGGTACCTTTCCCACTCAACTCAGAATCTCAAAAGGGCTAATGAATCTAGGGCTAACTTTTCCCTTCTTCTCGAACCTCATTACACCCTTCATGGCTGACACTCTGAGATAAACATGGTCACCGTCCATAAACACCAAGGTTGGAACTCTCCGATCTGCATAATGTTGTTGTCGATTCTGGGCTGTCAACAATTTATCTTGAATCATACTGACCTTCTCTATAGCATCTCTAATGAAGTCTGTGTAAAAAGTCCATCTCAGCTGAATCAAACCAACTAATCAAAGATCTATATCATCTACCATGAAATACCTCCAATGGGCTATCTAGATACTAAAGTGATAAGTTTCGTTGTTGAAGCCAAACTATGCTAAGAGAAAGTGTTGATCCCATAGAGCACAAAAATCAATCACACATGCTCGCTCGAAGTATATCCTCTAACACCTGAATCATCTACTCGTACAAACAATCTATCGGAGGGTTAAAAGTTATACTCATATCTAACTGAGTACCCCAAATTATGTTGTAAAGCTCTCCAAAAGTGAGAAATGACTGATTCCCCTGTGTTAGACACAATAGAAATAGGCATCTCATAAAGTCAGACTATTTGACTGATATAAAGTTGGGCTAACTTTTCTAGTGTATACTTCACCAAAACTGGGATGAAATGGATGGACTTTTTCAGCCTGTCACCGACCCCTCAAAAAAATTCATAACCACCCACGGTGGTAGGAAAACCTATAAAAAAGTCCATGTTCCTACTTCCAAGTAGGAAAAGGGATTCTTCGAGATACACATCTAAGTCGTTGGTGCTCACACTTGATCTATTAGAAAATCAAGCACCTAGACACAAAGTCTGAAATATCCCTCTTCATAACAGACCACCAGTAGTGCTGATTCAGATCATGATACATCTTTGCCACTCCCGGATGGATAGAATATAAAGAATAATGAGGTTTCTCAAGAATCAATCTAACCAACTCACGCACCGTGGGCACACAAATCCTTCATCTGATCCTCAAGACACTATTAGAATCATGGAAATCCTCCTTGGCTTCCCCTCTGAACACCATATCTCAAATGAGACACAACTTCTCATCATCAAATAGGCACTCATGCATCAACTCAACTAAGGAAGACCGTGCCTCTACGTAGGTAATCATACCACCACAATAATATGCAATCAGACAAGACTATTTTCTAACCTTTAAACATCTCTAGCCAACGATCTCTCCTCAACCTTGATAACGGCAAGACTCCCCGTACTAGAAGTCTTTCTACTCAAAGCATCGACCACCTCATTAGCCTTCCCTATATGAGACAAGATGGTGATAGCATAGTACTTCAGTAACTTAAGCCATTCTCGTTGCTTCAACTTCAGATTCCTTTGAATGAATATCTGCTAAAGACACCGATGATCCGTGAAGACCTCATAATGTATCCCATATAGATGATGTCGTCATAACTTAAGCACAAATACTACGACTACCAATTCTATGTCATTAGATTGTAGTTATTCTCGTAGGTCTTCAATTGTCTAAAATTATAAGCAATCACCTTCCCCTTCTGTATTAGAACACCACCAAATCCGATTACAGAAAAATCATAATAAATGTTAAATTCCACACCCTCTTCGGGTACAGTCAAGACTAGTGCTGAAGTTAATGATGTCTTGAGATTTCAAAATCTTTCCTCACACTCATCAAACTAGTAGAAGCTCACACTCTTTCGATTCACTCTGATCAATGGTATGTTTATAATGGAGAAATGCTTAACAAAGCACATATAATAACCTACTAGTCCCATAAAACTCTAAATCTCGATAACTAAAGTAGGCCTCGTCAAGCCTCTAACTACCTCAATTTTGGTTGGATCCACTTGAATACCCTCTTTTGACGCTATGTGTCCCAAAAAGGAAACAAAATCAAGCCAAAACTCACACTTTGAGAGCTTGACATACAACTTCTCTTCCCTCAGCCGCTAGAGCACAGTCCTTAAATAGCAATAATAGTCCTCCTTAGTCTTTGACTACACCAAAAATTCATAAATAAAGATTATAACTAAGGAGTTCAAATATTGTCAAAACACCATGTTCATTAAAACCATGAACACTGCAGGGGTGCTGCTCAAACCAAAGGACATCACAGGAAACTCATAATGCCTATATTGAATCAAAAATGCTTTCTTAGGGACATATGATGCCCTAATCTTCAATTGATGAAAGACAAATCTAAAATCAATCATAGAAAATAATGAAGTTCCCTGAATTTGATCAAATAAGTCATCAATATGAGTAAATGGATACTTGTTCTTTACTGTCACTTTATTCAACTAACGGTAGTCAATACTCCTCCCTCCAAATGAATCCCTTACTCAACAAGTCCTATAACTGATCCTTCAACTCTATTGGAGCTATGCGGTAGGGAGAAATAGAAATAGGGTAAGTGTCTATGCGGTAAGGAGAAATAGAAATAGGGTAAGTGTCTAGAACTCTTGCAAACGGTAAATGATCTGGAAATAAGAGCTCAAATCATTGATAAAATTAGCAATACAACATCTAGCTCTAAGAATTCGGTTCCAGAGGAGATTCCAACCAAAGATGGTTCATATACCATGGCAGAAGTTAAGAATCTTCTCCTAGAAAGAAGAAAGCTCATAAGTTGTCCGACTACAATCAATGATTTGAAACAAGAGATTAATAATCTCAAAGAAGACATCTAGTAGCTCAAAGAAAATAATGTCATTAAGGAATACCATACAATTTTGGATCGTACAGTAGAATACAAGGTTCTTTTATAAATATAAGCAATTCTAACAATTTTCTTGAAAGCTTCATCTATCTGGGTCCGCCCTTTAGGGTAATCCAATGGATTTTTTCGGGTTCGCCCTCAACTTAGGGTAATCCAACGGATCTCTTGACAACCTTTCATAAACATGTTTGAATTACTTAGATTAGACCTTAGTTCTTACTGTTTAAATTATCTTCATATAGACACAATGCCATTTAATTATAATAACCAAGTATGATAGAGCTCAACACAAACAAATTAGCTTATCATCTGGGCCAAATTTAAGAAGAAATAAATAAAGAAAATAGTACCTGTAAACTAACTTCAAAATCCACCTTAGTTCCAACCAAATTCACAACCTTTATTCAAACTTTGAAAATATTACAAACAAGGTAGAACAATTTAGAGAAAGAAAGAGAAGTGGTTCTAAAACCTGCCTCCCTACTAAAACTGAAAACCTCTTATATAAAGGGAAAATAAAACATAATGAATAAAAAGATGGCCCACAATCTTTACAATGGCCAATAACAAAAAGATAAGGCCGACAGACACAAGTGGCCTTCTCCACTAATTCATGTGGCCGACATAACTTTTGGTACCCACTAATCTTTATCAAAGATTCTCTCTTCTTTATTAAAGTCTTTTGTCGTATTACCATTTGGTAGGGTTTATCTTTACATCTTTTCTTTGCCTTTGCATGTGACTTTGTCGGAGGATTCCTCCACTTGCTCTTGGAATTTTTTGAAGAGAGCATCAATACCAATTTATTCTATACTATGATCGCTTTGGGCTTCTCCTGCCATACACACTTCATCATCCTGATTAGTATGGCTTGCTGATACCATGGAAATATCGTCTTTGATATCTATATCAAGATTCCTTATTAAATCTTTCTTAACTTCTTCCATGTATAATGCTATAGTCTCCGTCCCAGATATAATTCCTTTATTCATTTGAAGTTTCCTAGCAATTTGTTTGAACGGACTAAGAATATTTTCTTGCGGTTTAGAAGTTTCATGGTCCTGATATTTATTAATTTTCTCATTTATTAAATCTAAAATTTCTTGGCCATGAACCTTGCCTTCTAGGTCTTTAGTTATCAACTTGCTCCAAAACTTTGTATAAAAAGTTCTTTGTAAACATGGAAATCCTTCAAAAGTAGTATTAACTTCTACATTCCATTTCATATCCATGGAATTGAAAATTCTATAAAGAAATACATTACCACCATTCCTAAAAGAAGATATTATCCTATTCCATGTTTATAAGCTTCGGGGATATGTCTATCCATTTCAAATTTAATTGCTTATACTGTTCTGGTAGAATTTTTATTGAAGGCCAATATAACATCTACCATTTGCAAAACTAATTTGGAATTGATTGAGTAAACATTTGGAAAAATCTTTATAAACCATGAATGCTTTCAATTAGCATTCTCATATAACAAAGCTTTATTAAAGCCATCAACATAATCCCATTAATTATATTTTATCGCTATTTTTTGCTCTAGAAGGATATAATCTCTTTCCTTTAGAGGATTCATTCCCCATTCTTCTGGACTAAGAATCCTTTTTATGATAATTTTTGAAAAGTTATAAACTTTCTTCGTATTAGCAGGGTAGAAATGTTGAAATTCTCCTGACCCTGTTGCTGAGAGTATTATCTCATAATGCATTCTGTATTTGCATGCAGTTGTAGTATAACAAACTGAATCAAAATACCTGGTCATTAATTGCCAAGGGTCCTATTTCCATTTTAGATCATTGTTTTCTAACAGAAGTATAATTTCTTTTTTCTCATTCATATCAAATACCTCTGTAGTTTCTTCATCCACTAATATTGTGGAATAAGTGAGAGGAGTATGATCTTGACTTTGTTAGGATTTCATAGAATCCATAAATTCTTTATACATAAGATGATTTGTACTCATCCCTTCTCCACTTGTAGAAGTACTATGTGCCGCTACTAGCTGTTTATTTCCTATTTGAGCGGGGATATGACCTCCTCAACCTCCTGTGCCTCGTCCTCTTCCCCTGCATGAAGGGGGCCATGATTGCCTCATTCCTGAGATAAAAAAAACTTTTATTAGTCTAGGTATTCTCTAGTGAGAAAATCAGGTAGACTATTATCTTCTCCTTTCTTATAATGGATCTCAAAATCAGGAGGTGCTAATAAAGCTTGCCATCTAGCAAACATTTGTTTAGAAACGTCATGTTTACAGTCTTTATTAAACATAAACTTAGCTGCTTGACAATCACTTTTTATCACAAACTTTTGATTATAAAGATCGGCTTAAAATTTCAGCACACTTTTCACAATAGCTAAGATTTCTTTGGCTACCGTGGCATAATTCTTCTGAGTTGGGTTCCATTTCCCAAAATAAAATTAAATAATATAATGTCGTTTATTAACAGAACAATATTGTGTAAGGACACCACCAAATCCTAAATCTGAAGCATCTGTTTCGACTGTCTTCTTCCAATTTGGGTTTTCTAACGTAAGACATGGATGGTTTTTAACCTTTGTCTTAATCCGCTTAATAGCTTCAGTATGATTGGTCGACCAAGCTTTTGGATATTCTTAAGCCTGTCATATAAAATAGCTGCATCTATGGCCAAATCTTTTATAAAAGGAGCCACATAGTTGAGACTTCCAAAGAATCTCTGCAACTGAGTCTTGTTAGAAATTTCATTAGGAAATTTAGAAGCAAATTCAATACTTCTATTAATGGGACTAATACTTCCTTTTCAATATTATGCCCCAAAAATCTAACTTTAGTTTGAAATAAAGCCATTTTTGGCGCAGATAAAACCAAACCATTTTGAATAATAATATTTTTAAATAAATCAAGATGTTTAAAATAAGTTTCTATATTTTTTGAAAATACTAGAATATCATCTATGTAAACTATTATAAAATTACTATAAGGTATAAAATATTCATAATTTTTGGAAATTCAAATGGAGCGTTCTTCAAACCAAAAGGCATGATGTTCCATTCAAATTGACCCATGGGGACATTAAAAGCGGTTTTAAACTTATCTGATTCATTTATTTGAATCTGCCAGTAGCCTGATTTTAAATCAAATTTTGAAAATATAATAGCATCATAAACTCTGTCTAATAAATCTTTTTTATTAGGAATGGGGTACTTGATCCAGCGTAATGCCTTATTAAGTGGTTTATAATTGATAACCAACCTGGGGGCACCTATTTCTTGTTCAGCATGTTTATTAACATAAAAGGTTGTACAAGATCTTGGAGACTTTGAATGCCTTATAAGGTCTTTTTGTAGTAGAGACTCAATTTCTTTTTTGCATAATTCCAAATATTCAGAATTCATCTGGTAGGGCCTTGCTTTTGTAGGAATATTATCCTCAATAAAATCATCCTCATATGGAAGACTAACAACATGTTTTTTCCTATTTCAAAAAGCATTTGGATGATCTCCGCAAATATCAAGAGAGAACTAGTTTTGTAAAATAATAATTTTATCCTATAATTTAGGATTCTACAAAATATTATCAATTTCTATACTATTAATTTCACCTTAAGAAAACTCATCTGATTATTTTTTAAAATCATTTTTGAGGTTGGTTTGTTTATCATTCTTGTAAAAGGTTTGGTAATAAATTCTAATATTAAAGGTTTATTATTCCAACTACCTATAATTTTTTCGTTATCCCAATGAGTAAGTGGGAAAATATTATGGATAAAGATTGCTCCTAAAATAATTTGATCAGTGATGTCTTTAACCAAAACAAAGCTTTGAGGAACACAATTTTTTCCCTTGCAAATAAAATCTTAAGGTAGTTTAAATTCAATATTCATTTTACTACCATTTGCTGATTTCAAACTATGAGTAGTTTTATGAAAATATCTTGAAAGGATAAGTCCTTGTATTCAATTTAAATCAGCTATGCTATCAATAATAGCAATAAATTCTTTTTTATAATTATAATCTATAAGAAGAGTAATATTTGCATTAAATTTTTGAGAAGTAAAAGCTTTTAGGCTTTGTGAAAAATCTCCTTTAGTATTACCAAAATTTAGATTTTTGAGAAAATCATTATTACTTTCCCCTTCATATGAAGAAGAAGATGCAGAATTATTACTCAACTTTTTCAAATTTTCAAAACTATCAAGTCGAACTTCTATAATGAAATTCTTTTCTTTGAGCAACACATTATTTTGATGAATATCATAAAAAAGAAATCTATTGTTAAAAACAGTAGATAAGAGGAATATGATATACCACAACATCTTGATTTGCTTAATAAATGGACTGTACCTAAAATATCCCTAGAATTATATATGGAATGGGAACTTTTGAGAAATTAGGTCTCAAACAAGTGGTAAAGACTATTGAAGAAATTATTACTATTGATAGTGATCATCAAACTTTTAGACTAATATCTGAAAATGATCTTGCCCCTTATAGGGATGTTTATAGATTTATGCATATTCACTTAGTTCAGGTGGAATTTAAGCCTCTTACTTTACATGGTCTACCTGAAAGTTTTATAGAAACTTTAAGAGATGGTAGAAACCAGAATTGGAAGAAATTCCTTTTAGGGACTATTCAAACACGTCTAGCCTATGGACCAGTTTATTGTAATGTTTATCCTAATTTGCAGATATCTTTACAGGATGAGAATTCTCTTAGTTCTCTTATGTTAAATGTGAAACTTCATGGTTATGATTATATGACTGACACTGAAGTTGTTTGTATTTGTTATAGAATTTATTATAAACTATTGCACACTTTGAATCCTATGTGCAAAGTTATTGATTTTAAAAATGAAACTATTTTAATAGAAACTAATTTTGGTAAATGTAAAGTAGTCACTCGAAGGCCTATTAAGTGGGAAGAAATTGATTTTCCACAAGAATGGGTCATTGAGGGTGCAACTCTCCCTAAATATAATATTAATGAGGAGATTTCAGAAATTGAACAGTTGAATGATGGAACTGTTAAAATAAAATTTTCTGATTCCATGTCAAATAATAGAATTGATGATGGTAGCCTATCTTCTAGAATTGCTAGATCTAATTCTTCTTATATATCTCCCCTGGATTATACTGTTTAGATTCCTTCAAGAGCTTCTACTATTCAAATTAGAGAAAGTTACGAATGTGATAATATAAAAATTGATAAAGATAATATTGCTAGACCTAGCTCAGATTTAGATATAACTGAATCTGAAATGAACTTCCCAGATGGGTTATCCACATAAAATGGTTTTTGATGACTGACAAACCCATTAATTTTAGTCCAGGATCACTGGCAAGAGAAAAGATTGTTAGAGAATTTCAAAAATCCAGATGGAAACCTTTTAGAAAATGGTTTTTTAAAAGTTTTACTAAACAAGATCAAATTGATTTTCAAAAAGAATTTTAAAAAGACCTTATCGAATCAAGGAAAAATATTTTAATTGCTTTTGTTCCTTGGTTTATGAGTAAGCATGTCTATAATTATATTTTTGTAATAGAAAATTTTTTTACTTTAAGTAATGGTGAAATTACTAAATCAGTATTTCCTCCAATACAATCTTTTCAAATTAATAAAGATGAGAAGATTGTGCATTTTAATGCTTTCTCAAAATTATTTGAAGACAATACTGCTTTAGTTACCACTCAGCATATTAATATCATGATAAAGCAACATAATTATACAAATATTTATATGAGCATGTTAGTAGATCATATTTTTTCTCTGCATGATAAAGTTGATAAATTTCTTTCTCTCTTGATAAGAAAGGCAAGAGTAAGGTTGCTCAACCTAGCATTCAACCTCCACCAGATATTGAAGATTTTAAGTTAAAGACTTTTCCGATTTGGAAAATTTCTTAGAGAAAACTTTCAAAGGTAATAACGTCAAACCTATAAAGATTAATAATCTTTCAGGAGATGAAAGTAATAGTAATAAAGGATTTTTTGATGAGATTAATAAGATCTCAGAAAAATATGCAAGAAAACCTGTTCAACGGATGTATTACTATCCTAGACCTACTCCTCAAGACTTACTTTTGGAAGAACATGAACATATTATAACCAATAGTTATAATGGAAAAGAAATCTATGAATGAAATATAAATGGGTATACAGATAGACAGATTTATACGACTATACATAGAATGCTTATGTACAGTACTATCTGTAAAACGAACAAAATAGTGATAAGACTATTGCTAATATGATAACAGCAGGTTTCACAGGCCAATTAAAAGGTTTGTGGGATAACTATCTCAATCAAGACCAAAGAGAAAATTCTATTAGCAGTCGAGCAAGAGGATCAAGGAATGACTCAAAATGTTGTTTATACTTTGGTTCTAAATATTATAGAACATTTCTCAAGAAGATGGTCAGATAATAGTGAAATCATCAGGACCTTACTTCAGAATTTGAGTTGTAAGACTCTAACATCTTTCAGATTCTATAAAGATGTTTTCCTCAGTAGAGTCATGGAATTATCGGAATGTAATAGTACTCATTGGAAATCCAAATTTATTGATAGATTGTCAGCTCTTTTTGCTGAGAGAGTTAGGAAAAGTCTCAGAGGAGATGGACATAGTATCAATTACGAGGATTATACATATGGAAAATTGATAAGTTCTTGTGTACAGGAAGGATTGTCCTTATGTAATGAAATTAAGTTGAATCAACAGATCAAAAGATATCGTCTTGATGAAAGACAACAGTTAGGAGAATTTTGTGAGCAATTTGCTCTAGATATTCCTAAACCTGCTTCTAAGGACAGGAAGGAGAAGCAGAAAGAAAGGCATTCTTCAAGAAATAAATCATCCAAGAACGATTATAAGGAATGGAAAAGGAAGAAAATTGAAAGAAAGGAAAGGAGGAGTAAAGAAGGGAAAAACGACAAGAGATTTCATAAATCGAAACGCAGATTTCATAAGTCAGATACTTGCCACAAATGTGGAAGATTTGTCCATTACGCAAGGGTTTGTAGAGTCAAGGAGAAAATTAAAAACCTTGACATAAAAGATAATATTAAAGATTCTCTGTATAAGATTATGCTCAATTTTGATTCAGAGAAATCAGATTCAGGATATAGTAGCCAAGAAGAGTCATCTACAAGTGAAGACCTTAAAGCTCTTCACCAGGAAACATTATATGTCTTCAGAAGATGACTTTTTACCTTGTCAACAAGGATTGAAATGTGATAAGGAGGGAGAGGAGGATGATCTTTATAAGATTTATTCCCAGTTCAAAGAGTTGAGTATTAATGTCATTGATAATGATAAGATTATAGCACTCTTGCAAACGGTAAAGGATCCAGAAGTAAGAGCTTAAATCATTGATAGAGTTAGTAATACAACATCTACCTCTAAGAATTTGGTTTCAGAGGAGATTCCAACCAAAGATGGTTCATATACCATGGCAGAAGTTAAGAATCTTATCCTAGAAAGAAGAAAGCTCATAAGTTCTCCGACTACAATCAATGATTTGAAACAAGAGATTAATAACTCAAAGAAGACATCCAGCAGCTCAAAGAAAAGAATGTCATTATAGAAGTTTGACTTGATAGTTTTGAAACAAGGAAAAAGTTGACTAATAAATCTGCATCTTCTTCTTCATATGAAGGGGAAAGTAATAATCTAGATTTTCTCAAAAATCTAAATTTTGGTAATATTAAAGGAGATTTTTTGCAAAGCCTAAAAGCTTTTACTTCTCAAAAATTTTATACAAAAATTACTCTTCTTATAGATTATAATTATAAAAAAAAATTTATAGCTATTATTGATAGCGCAACTGATTTATATTTCATACAAGAAGGACTTATCCCTTTAAGATATTTTCATAAAACTACTCATAGTTTCAGATCAACAAATGGTAGTAAAATGAATATTGAATTTAAACTATCTAAAGCTTTTATTTGCAAGGGAAAAAATTGTGTTCCTTAAAGCTTTGTTTTGGTTAAAGACATCACTAATCAAATTATTTTAGGAGTACCCTTTATCAATGATATGTTCCCACTTACTCATTGGGATAATGAAAAAATTATAGGTAGTTGGAATAATAAACCTTTTATATTAGAATTTATTATCAAACCTTTTAAAAGAATGATAAACAAACTAACCTCAAAAAATGATTTTAAAAAATAATCAGATGAGTTTTCTTAAAGGTGAAATTAATAGTATAGAAATTGATTATTGTAGAATCCTAAATTACAGGATAAAATTTCTATTTTACAAAACCAGTTCTCTCTTGATATTTGCGGAGATCATCCAAATGCTTTTTGGAATAGGAAAAAGCACGTTGTTAGTCTTCCATATGAGGATGATTTTATTGAGGATAGTATTCCTACAAAAGCAAGGCCCTGCCAGATGAATTCTGAATATTTGGAATTATGCAAAAAATAAATTGAGTCTCTACTACAGAAAGGCCTTATAAGGCATTCAAAGTCTCCATGGTCTTGTACAACCTTTTATGTTAATAAACATGCTGAACAAGAAACAGATGCCCTCGGGTTGGTTATCAATTATAAACCACTTAATAAGGCATTATGCTGGATTAGGTACCCCATTCCTAGTAAAAAAAAATTATTAGATAGAGTTTATGATGCTACTATATTTTCAAAATTCAATTTAAAATAGGCTACTGGCAGATTCAAATAAATGAATTAGATAGGTTTAAAACTGCTTTTAATGTCCCCATGAGTCAATTTGAATGCAATGTCGTGCCTTTTGGTTTGAAGAACGCTCCATCTGAATTTCAAAAAATTATGAATGATATTTTAATACCTTATAGTAATTTTATAATAGTTTACATAGATGACATTCTAGTAGTTTCAAAAAAATATAGAAACTCATTTTAAACATCTTGATTTATTTAAAAAAATTATTATACGAAATGGTTTGGTTTTATTTGCACCAAAATTGGCTTTACTTAAAACTAAAGTTAGATTTTTGGGGTATAATATTGAAAAAGGAAGTATTAGTCCCATTAATAGAAGTATTGAATTTGCTTTTGAATTTCCTGATGAAATTACTAACAAGACTCAATTGCAGAGATTCCTTCGAAGTCTCAACTATGTGGCACCTTTTATAAAAGATTTGGCCATAGATACAGTTATTTTTTATGACAGGCTTAAGAATAATCCAAAAGCTTGGTTGACTGATCATACTGAAGCTGTTAAGTAGATTAAGACAAAGGTTAAAAACCTTCCATGTCTTACATTGGCAAACCCAAATTGGAATAAGACAGTCAAAATAGATGCTTTAGATTTAGGATTTGGTGGTGTCCTTACACAATATTGTCCTGTTAATAAACGACATTATATTGTTCAATTTTATTCTGGGAAATGGAACCCAACTCAGAAAAATTATGCCACGGTAGCTAAAGAAATCTTAGCTATTGTGAAAAGTGTGCTGAAATTTTAAGGCGATCTTTATAATCAAAAGTTTGTGATAAAAAGTGATTGTCAAAAAGCTAAGTTTATGTTCAATAAAGATTCTAAACACGATGTTTCTAAACAAATGATTGCTAGATGGCAACCTTTATTAGCACCTTTTGATTTTGAGATCCATTATAAGAAAGGAGAAGATAATAGTCTACCTGATTTTCTCAATAGAGAATACCTAGACTAATAGAAGTTTTTTTTTTTTTTAATCTCAGGAATAAGGCCATCATGGCCCCCTTCATGAAGGGGAATAAGACGAGGCGCAGGAGGTAGAGGAGATCGTATCCCCACTCAGATAGGAAATAAACAACTAGTAGCGGCACATAGTACTTCTACAAGTGGAGAAGGGATAAGTACAAATCATCCTATGTAATAAAAAAATATGAATTTTAGGAAATCCAAACAAAGTCAAGATCATACTCCTCCCACTTATTCCACAATATTAGTGGATGAAGAGACTATAGAGGTATTTGATATGAATGAGAAAAAAGAAGTTATACTTCTATTAGAAAACAATGATCTAAATGGAAACAGGACTCTTGGCAATTAATGACCAGGTATTTACATTCAGTTTGTTATACTACAACTGCATACAAATACAGAATGCATTATGAGATGATACTCTCAGCAACAAGGTTAGGAGAATTTCAACATTTCTACCATGCCAATACGAAGAAAGTTTATAACTTTTCAAATATTATCATAAAAAGGATTCTTAGTCCAGAAGAATGGGGAATGAGTCCTCTAAAGGAAAGGGATTATATCCATCCAGAGCAAAAAATAGCGGTACAATATAATTATTAGGATGGCTTCAATAAAGCTTTGTTATATGAGAATGCTAATTGAAAGCATTCATGGTTTATAAAGATTTGTCCAAATGTTTTTACTCAGTCAATTTCAAATTGGTTTTGCAAATAGTGGATGTTATATGGGCCTTCAATAAAAATTCTACCAGAACAGTACAAGCAATTATACTTGTAATGGATAGACATATCCCCAAAGCTTATAAGCATGGAATGGGATAATATCTTCTTCGAAGGAATGGCGGTAATGTATTTCTTTATAGAATTTTCAATTCCATGGATTATGACATGAAATGTAGAAGTTAATACTACTTCTGAAGGATTTCCATGTTTACAAAGAACTTTTTATACAAAGTTTTGGAGTAAGTTGATAACAAAAGACCTAGAAGGCAAGGTTCATGGCCAAGAAATTTTAGATTTAATAAATGAGAAAATTAATAAATATCAGGACCATGAAACTTCTAAACCGCAAGAAAATATTCTTAGTCTGTTCGAACAAATTGCTAGGAAACTTCAAATGAAGAAAAGAATTATTTCCAAGATGGAGACTATAGCCTTATACATGGAAGAAGTTAAGAAAGATTTAATAAGGAATCTTGATATAGATAGTATCAGCAAGCCATACTAATCAGGATGATGTAGTGTGTATAGCCGGAGAAACCCAAAGCGATCATAGTACAAAAGAAATTGATATTGATGCTCTCTTCAAAAAATTCCAAGAGCAAGTGGAGGAATCCTCCGACAATGTCACCCGCAAAGGCAAAGAAAAGATGTGAAGATAGACCCTACCAAATGGTAGTACGACAAAAGACTTTAATAAAGAAGAAAGAATCTTTGATAAAGATTAGTGGGCACCGAAAGTTATGTCGGCCACATAAATTAGTGGAGAAGATCACATGTGTCTGTCGGCCTTATCGCTTTGTTATTGGCCATTGTAAAGATTGTGGGCCATCTTTTTATTCGTTATGTTTTATTTTCCCTCTATCTAAAAGGTTTTTAGTTTAAGTAGGGAGGGAGGTTTTAGAACCACTTCTCTTCCTTTCTCTATATTGTTCTTCCTCGTTTGTAATATTTTCAAAGTTTGAATAAAGGCTGTGAATTTGGTTGGAACTAAGGTGGATTTTGAAGTTAGTTTACATGTACTATTTTCTTTTATTTATTTCTTCTTAAATTTGGCCTAGATGATAGGCTAATTTGTTTGTGTTGAGCTATATCATACTAGGTTATTATAATTAAATGGCATTGTGTCTATATGAAGACGATTTAAACAGTAAGAACTAATGTATAATCTAAGTAATTCAGACATGTTTATGAAAGGCCGTCAAGAGATCCGTTGGATTGCCCTAAGTTGAGGGCGGACCCGAAAAAATCCATTGGATTACCCTAAAAGGTGGACCCGGATAGATGAAGCTTTCAAGAACATTGTTATAATTGCTTATATTTGTAAAAGAACCTTGTATTCTCCTACTAAAAAGATAGGAGCACCCATGGAGATATATTAGGGCAAATGAATCTCTTACTCAACAAGTCCTATAACTGATCCTTCAACTCTACTGGAGCTATTCGGTAGGGAGAAATAGAAATAGGGTAAGTGTCTGGCTCTAAGTAAATGGCAAAATCAACGTCCCTATCAAGATGATTACCTATAAGATCAGTAGGAAAAACATCATAAACTCTCAAACCACGGGAATAAAATCCATGGGAGGTGGCTCCATACTAGTATCTAGGATAAAATCCAAATTAGATAAATACCTTCTATCAAAAATTCTCTGAGCAAGGAAGAGGGAGATAACATTGCTAGGGTAAAAACCACTAGCACTAGTCCACTTAACTCTTGAGACGCCCGACATCACAAAAGTCACCATCTTAGCATAAAAATCAAGAATAAAATGATAAGGAGAGAGACAATCCATCCCAAAATAAGATCAAAGTCTACTATCCCCAGAATAATCAGGTCTACTCTTGTGTCATACCCATCCAGAGATACGACATATGATACACTCGACCCACTACTAAGGACTCACACACTGGTGTAGAAACACAAATAGGCACATGTATGATATCACATATCATATCAAATCCAATATAAAAATAGTAGACACATATGAGAAAGTAGACCCAGATCAAACAATACTGATGTAGGTCGATCACAAACTGCACTATACTTGTAATCAAAACATCAGAAACCTTAGCCTCTGGCCTCTCTTGAAATATATAAATTTATACCTCTTGACCACCTCCTACCTGAGTACTACCTCGATCCCTCGCTCAGCTGAGCTATAGCACCACTACTAGAAGCTCTACCATTTCTTCCTGCATGACCTCTACCTCAACCCTTGGACGGAGGCTCAAACTCTCTAGATGGAGCAACTGAATGAGTCTACAAAGGGCACTATCATATCACATGACCTAGATCCCCATATCTAAAATAAGACCTTAGTGTGGATGATTGTTGTAACAAACCAAATAAACCACTATGGCCACCTTGTCTAGAACTACACGTCGTTCGGGATATCTGTCCACTCTAAGTTCCCAGCATGGATTATTAACAGGACCATGATGTTAGAATGAGCTACCACCTCTGTGTGAACCTGTCTCCAAATGAGGTACCAAAATCTCGCCAGATGATTGGGCCCTCTTTGGGTCCACAAAATCCTCTCTCACCATCAACTCCCCTTCCTTGGAGGCACTCACGATGGACCGAAAGGAAGCCCCCTCTATGGATGCCCTAAACATATAAGATCTGATGGAGAAATTTAGCCCCCTCACGAACCTATTAACTCTCTATCCCTCATCTTGAGCAATAGTCATAGCATGCCTATATAACTGGCAGAAACGGGTCTCACACTCTGTGATCAAAAAGCTACCATGTCTCAACTCTTCAAATCTCAAACAACTCTCTCATTCCTCATTCTCCAAGGGTTGAAGCGCTCCTGAAAGCATTGGAGAACACATCCCACTCTACCTATGAAGATCCAACCATCATAGACCTCACATAAGTCCTTCACCAATCTCTAGAGGGTCTGTGGAGATGAATACAACAAAACAAACACCATGGGCATCGCCATACCTACTACTTCTAGCATCTCGTGGTACAAAGGCAAGAACTCTTGAGCATCCTCGCTCTTACCACCTTGAAACTAGGGTGGTTTCGTCTTCTAAAACCTCTCATATCTTTGATAGTCATCCGCTGTCAAAACAACCTCAAGAGCAATATGTACACCGATAGCTAGTACAAAAACAACAGTTGGTTGACCCACCTGATCATGAATAATCGGAGCTTGTTTCTCCCATGGGGTATGCGCCCCTACTCTCATCTCTGAACCCTATGGTGTGCTTGTTGCACCACACTAAGAGAAGCTCTCTAACACAACCAACATCCTCAACAAATTATCATGGAACAAATGAGTTGCAAACTCACGAGGAACCTGGTCCTCACCAACCTCAACATGTGGCTCAAGGGATGCCTATCTAGCAGGTGCCTTTCCACAGGCACGACCTCTAATTGGTGCTACTCTATGAGCAAGACCTCTAGCTCAAGCCCTATCCCTACGTATAACTGAGGTCTCAACAACTACCTCAGTGACTGCCTTCTCCACCACCAAAATTAAATGCCCTAGTCCTCGACATCTTCCAAAATAACATACGGTAACTATGTACTACTTAAGGTAAACACGCACTATAAGAAAGAATGAATAAAAATGAAGTTTCCTAACAATATTTATAACTTCTCGAAGATAAGTACAAACATCTTTGTATTGATCCTCGAGACTCTATTTAGACTTGGTTTGTACACACGTGAGACCTATCAACTTGGGGATCTAATACTATTTGCCATGATCCCAAAATAGATGTGATGACACTCATCTAATCCTACCAAGACAAGTCAGCCTAAAACCTAGAAGTATGGAAGAAATGCAGAAATAAACTGATAATAACAAAATGCAGAAAAACTTAGTCATTCTAAAATATCCCCAAAACCTGGTTGTCAAGTATATAAGCCACTAATGTATAAAAACAAAGTTTGAAGGATAAATACAAGTCTCAATGTCTTTGTCTCTCTAATAGAACAAACCATAAGTAAGGAACAAGAAGGCATGCCTGAATGGCAAACAACTACCTCTTAAGTGTCTATTGAAAGCCTAAAATGTAGAGAGAAGAAGAGCAATCACACTGATTCGGGCTCGGAACCTACACTAGTGTAGATGGAAGGATTGAGTACCAAACAACATGGTACTCAATAAGCAACCAACTAAAAAAAGGTTAAACTAGCTAGAAAATGATAACTCTTTCCATTCCAACAAAACTACCATAGCTAAAACCTACCTAGAAATTAGCTCAACCTAGCAGTTTACAATATACAGTTCAAAAAATTTCCATAATCACAGTCCAATAGTTACAGTTCATCAATCACAAGTATCATGCCAACAATCACAAGTATCAAGATCATCAAACACAACAATTAAGTATACAAAACACAAGTATCAAAATTATCATACACAAATATCAATTGGTTCGCATGAGGAACACCTATAGTCCATGCACTCGATGACAAAGACCTCCACATCAATAATACTTACTGATAGCCGACAAAGACCATGACATCAATAACACTTATTGGCATCATCAATAACACTTGCCGACAATGACCTCAGCATCAATCATAATCGCTAACAATGACCTCGACATCAATCACACTCACCGATAGTGACTTCGACATCAATATAATGTATCTCCATACAGTATTTCAAAATCAATGTGAATGGGCATGTTCACACAATAATGAGGAAATGAAACATTCAAGTAATTCACATCCACACAATACTATAAATATATTTTATCAACCACCAATTCAATATCAACTCTCAAGGCAATTCACACAACTCAATACATATTATCAACACATTGAATTTTAATATTCCCTATTTCTATCATTAAGGTTATTCTATTTGAACAATTACCCTATATCCTCGTTCACATTACTCCCCAACACATACAAGTAAGGAGTTCAAGATTCTACAAGCTTTAACTAGGTTTATAAGTTCACTTGCCTAAATAAATCTAAGACTTGAGCTTTTCCATCTCGAACGATATCCAAATAAACACAATTTAGTCAGACAAGTATTCACACTCAGATTTCGCAAAATATCAACACTCTTATCAAGAAATTTGAATAAATGGGTCAAATTGGCTCAAACCCCAGATTGTAAAAACGAAGGAAAAAAAAGGAAATTTATTCATAAAAATATTACCCAAATATTTGGAATCCATTGGTGAAAACCACATCACAAATGGAGTTTTATTGAACTCAAAATCACCATTTTTCTTAAAAACTATGTTCATGAAAACCTCAAAGGCTTTGTACTTAAAAACCAAAATTAGATGTTTAAAATCATAAAGAGATAAAGGGAATTGAAGATTTAAGGTCATTAATATTTACCCAAAAGATTTATCATGAAGTTCCACTTTGAAATTGCCTTCCAAGAGTTTCCACAACTCAAAAATGGTGGAATGACCTTGAGACCCCGATTTTGGAAAAACTTTCTTCCCAGGTGAAAAATGCACTTCGCAATCGCAATGACCAACAATTCGCAATTGGATCAAGTTAAAAAGGTCACTCACTTAATTTTGACCATCGCAATTGCGATACAGGGTCATGCGATTACGATGCATAAGAAAACAATTTCACATGATCGCTAGGGAGGGAGGGCTTTGCGATCGTGATGAACAACCTATGTCACTAGGAAACAACAACATCATCAGCTCACACAAGGAAAGCAGGTTCTTTAGATGACCCTCAGTGTTCGTTTGAAATCCCGTACACACTTACCAAATATGCAACTTGACTTAAATCAATGTTCCATACTCAGTGAAACCATCAAAACATGAATTTGAGGTCTCCTTGATACAAAACTTGTGAAAGTCACAATGAACAATCATAACTCCTAAAAAGGTTAAATCAAGCTCAGGATCTCTGAAACTAAACTAAAATCTCTCCTAAGCCTTAGATCTTCCCTCGAATCCAATAGAACTTTTAGAAATCAGATTCGAGCATCCAACCCTAAATGTTGACCAAAGTCAACCCAAAGGCTAAAATGTCAATAATTTCAAACTTAGGACATCAAATCCTCAAAAAGATTCTGAAACTGAAAAATCTCTAGACAAATTTCCACATTCCAAGACTGATGGAGTTGATATAATTCCATTCCAAGACTTGAAAATTCAAAAGACACCGAAAACCATTTTTTATCAATTTAGCCTTTCTAAAATTTAAAATCTCCACAATTCAGAACTTTTCACTCAAAACCAATTTCAAATCTAATTAGAAATGAATTGGGGTCAATATCAGGAGGGATAAAATGATAATTTTATGAAAAATTCTAAAAATGACCAACTGGGTCATTACAACCTTAATCAGATTCTTAATCATTAACTCATTCCTAACTCCATTGTAACTACGTTAGTTGAAAAGTTGAGGTAAATGAAAATTAACTACTTCAAAAAATTTATAATGTAGCACAAATAGTTGTCATGAATCATGACATCTGAACGCAGGGAGGCAAATGGGTGGGCAGATCAAATTTGAATGGATCAAAGTAATTATTGGGTCAAGATACAATCCACCCAAAACTTTCTTCAGTCAAAACATTTTAGTGAAGATGGGTCAAACAACCAGTCACAAATCCCAACATCTCCCTTTTTTTAAGCATATAAAGTTATAACATTGGGGAAACTAATTAATCTTCCACTTATGAAACTAGTAGTATACATTAGAATGCACCATATTTATGATTGACTAATTTATCTATGTCAATGTGATTTTTATCTTAAAAAAATGGTCCAACTTTTTCTGTCAAGATTTGCAAAAAAAAAAAGTTATGTTTATCTAATTATATTACGATTGTAAAAATGATGGAACTAATAAATTCATAACTACTCTAGTTCACCAAGGTCTGCACCCACATATGGACAATTAATCCAAACACTAAAGGGTAGAAAGAAAACTGAGTAAAGTAACATAACACAATTGTTATGCGAGAAGTAAGGTAAGATTACTATAACCCTAAAAACCAAAACTCCATAACCATTCTAGAAAACTACACATAGTTTATACAGACAAAATGATAATTAAAGGATTCAAGTCGTTACAATTAAGCCAATACCGATGAACAATAGCAATAAGGTGCATTCACATTTGAGAGGACTTGTAGCATTAGTAACTAATAGCTTCCTTTGTGCCACTAAACATCCGGATCAACAATAAACATGATCTTTAACTAAGGGAAGATCAAATATAAAAATATTATTACCAACAACTAATAATTGAACCACATGAATGAGATTAAGTCTTGTATTCTCAATCAAAATCATGCTAAGAAACTACATTACACAAATATTGGAAATATAAATTAGTTGTTTACTCTCGCAAGTACAACACTATCGTGTAACTACTAAAGACTAAATAAATTACTCCATAGTTATCTATTTATAGACTTTAGTTTCATGATGGTATTTTACTTGCGAGACTAAGCAACTAATTTATCTATATAGTATTTATTTGTTGTAGTCTCTTAATATGATTCTTTTTAAGGATTGAAAACACATATTTAATCTCATTCATATGGTTGAATTATTAGTTTTTTTGGTAACAATATTTTTCTAGTTGATTTTGTTGCAGTTAAAGATCATGTTCAATATTGATCTGGATACTTAGTGGCACAATAAAATCTATTAGTTACTAATGCTACAATTCTCTCAAATGTGAATGCACTTTATCGCTATTGTCCGTGGATACTGGATTAATTGTAATGACTTGAATCCTTTAATTATCATTTTGTTTGTATAATACTCTTTATAGTTTATCAAAATTCTTATGCATGTGGAGGTTTGGTTTTGAGGGTTATAATAAACTGACCTTTCTTTTTGCATAAGAGTTGTGTTATGTTACTTTACTGAATTTTCATTCTACCTTTTAGTGTTTGTCTTAGTGGTCCATATGTAGGTGCAGACCTTGGTGAACCAAGGTAATTATGATTTTATTATTTTCATCATTTATGCGATCTTAACATAACTAAATAAGCACACTATTTTTGGTAAATCTTGGATGACACAATTAGTTGAATTTTTAAAATTAAAATGACATTGAAATAGATAAATTACTGAATCATAGATATGGGTTCACTCTAATACATACTATCATTTTCATAAATGGAAAACATTAAGGTGTTATAACTATATATGTTTAAAAAGGGGGAGATGTTAGGTTATGACCCGTTGTTTGACCTATCATAACCCAATCTCTTTTACTCAAAATAATTTTGGTGGATTAGATCTTGATTCAATGATTATGTTGACCCAACCCACTCATTTGTCACCCCTATATTCATATGTAGTTTTTGATCATAGGTCATGATAATTATTTTTGGAGAACATATTTTTTCTACTTTTTCTTACAAATCTTGTTTGCTTCTGTCATTTTCAATGAATGATGAGAGATAGGATCTTTAACATCAAGCAATGTAGGGATTTTTATAAAAGACATTTTTTGTCAGGTGTGGAAAAGATCCAATAAAGACAACACGTCACAACTGATAGTTTCAATTCAACATTTCTATTTTTGAAAAAAGTGATTTTCACTCTGATACAAAACAATGTTCCTCTCAACTTAAGTTGATCAAAAAACACAAATCCGAGTTGCTATTTTCATCAGAATTGTAGTTTTAGACCTTAAATTTCTTCTCTAGAAACATTTAGTTTTAACTTTAATCAGATTTTTAATCATTAACTCATTGCTGACTCCATTGTAACTATGCCACTTGAAAAGTTGAGGCAAATGAAAACTAACTACTTAATTCTTGAAAAATG
The DNA here is from genome assembly GCA_037074985.1 of Solanum bulbocastanum. Lineage (NCBI taxonomy): Eukaryota > Viridiplantae > Streptophyta > Magnoliopsida > Solanales > Solanaceae > Solanum > Solanum bulbocastanum. Next base: position 61,236,756 of record CM073605.1, read on the forward strand.
ATATTGAGGTAAATAAAAACTAACTACTTCATTCTTGAAAAAATAGAAAAATGAGAAACATTATAAATAGGATTTTCAATTTAATATTCAAAAAATAGAAAAGACGTTAGTAGATGATCTTTTGAATTTTTGAGTTGGGGGTTTCAAATAGAGAATTATTAACTAATTATACTACACCAATTGTAACCAAGAATTAGAGACTAACAAGGGTTACAGTTCTTAGCTATCGGAATACAAACATCTAATTTACCATCAATTCATTTGAATTTTTTCTTTCTCTAATATTGATGAATTCGTAAGCCTCCTAAAGACACTCTGGCCAATTTAGTGTCCCAAAGTGGATCTTTATGAAAGAATATTAATTCAAAATGATAACCCCTTTATGAAAAAATTTTAATGTAAATAATCCATTATCCTTATTCCTACTCTATGTTTCATAACCTTAGTTATAAGTTTAACAACTTTTAACTAAATTCATAAAATAATTAAAGTAATATGAACTAATAAATAGCATGAATATAGAAGAAACTAAACAAAACATTTTTTCCCAGAGGAAAGTGGATCTAACAAGGAAAGTGGATCTAATGAATCTTCTGGCATTGGATCTGAATCCCAAAATATACATCATAAAAGATGCAACATGAAATGCATCAGTACATTGAATGTACGGTATGGACAATAGCTAAATTCAAATAGTAATATAATTGATAAAGCTAAACAACTGAACATGAATATGATAGACATCAAAATCGTGAAATGTTTGAGTGTAGAAATGTAAGAAACATTATAATTATCTAAATCAGTTAGTACTATTAAAGAGCTTAAGCTAAACTTTTGAAATTGATAAACCAAAACCAACCTAAATGTTGGCTAATTAAATATCCATATGCAATGCAGTTTGCAAAACTCATGATTACAACTGGTGGCCAAAATCATATTTCATAAAAATTGCAACTCGTAAGAATAGACTTTTAATTTCATAAAATCGTATACTTTTTAGATTAACCCAATATTACAATCATGGGAGAACATAGAATCAGATCTCAGTTCGATCAGTTAAGCTACCACATACCTTGCCAAGGTACGAGACATACATGTCTTGTGGATCCATAATAAGTCCTTACCACGGGCACTTAAAGGATTCACCCGAACCAACAGTACAACCGTTAACCTACAGTGGCATACGTAGTTTTGGGCATTCATTATCTGAAGTTATGTCTTCTCGATGTTAACCATTACTCCAAAAATTGTTATGATAGACCTTTCGGTTCATATATCATAATTTAGCATAATGCTCACAAAAAAAACATATTTAGCTTAAAAGTGTTAGCATGATAGACAACTAAATGAATGTATATATTAATGTAATTATATAGTGATATAAATTAGCATTATCATATACATTTGTTATAGAATCGAAGGAATAAATATTGTGATAGAAAAGCTTATTTGGAGGGATAGCAAGGCAGATTTAGAGGGATTCAATAGTAGATTTGTAGAGATAGAATAACTAATCTTTAGGGATAGGAATGGCGGATCTTTAGGGATGTGCAATCTTTATTTTCTCTATATAATGGAAAGACTCTCTCACTTTGATAGGAATTAAGAAAAAAATTGATATGGTATCAGAACCTTCTCTTGGTTGTCTTATTTCATAGAGTCATCTGTGGTTCCTTATAATTTTTTTTGAAAATCTTGTTTTTTGGTTGACTGTTCATCTACAATCAGTCCTACCACCTGGGAATTTTTTTCTTGGTCATTCTAGTTGCTTTCTTGAGTCTTTGTAGTTTTCATATCTATTCAAAAACGTGAATTCACATCACTTTGAATCCTTCAGTTTTCGTTTCGCTGGAAAAAATTATTCTTTTTGGGAGTTTCAGCTGTTTGTCAGCGGCAAAGAACTATGGGGCCATATAGATGGAAGCGATCCTTCTCCTACTGATGCAACAAAGCTAGGTGAATGAAAGATTAAAGATGCTCAGGTGATGACATGGATATAAGGGTCAATTGACCGTCTTATTATTCTTAATCTCAGGCCGTGCAAGACAGCTAAGGCCATGTGGGATTACTTACAAAAGGTTTACAACCAAGATATTATCACAAGACGCATTCAGTTAGAGTATGAAATTGATAATTACTCTCAAGGAGGTCTTTCTATTCAGGATTATTTTTTTGGATTTTAGAACTTATGGGCTAAATTTACAAATATTATCTATGCCAAAATACCTACTGAATCTCTATTAGTGATTCAGGAAGTTGAGCAAAGCAAGCGAGACCAACTTTTGATGAAATTACGCTCCGACTTCGAGAGTGTTTGCTCTAACTTGATGAATCGTGACCCATCTCCCTCTTTGGATGTTTTTTATAGGGAATTACTTCGTGAAGAGAAACATCCTGTCACACAAAATGCTTTCAAGAAAGAAAATGATGTCACTGTTACATTTGCTGCTCAAGGTAAAGAAAAGGGCAGGGATATGAGTAGAACTCAATGCTACAGTTGCAAGGAATGTGATCATATTGCTAGCAATTGTAGCAAGAAGTTCTGTAATTTTTGTAAACAACAAGGACACATTATCAAAAAGTGTCCCATGCGCCCTCAAAATCATGGGATCAATGCTTTTCAAGCTGGGATAAATGTTTCCACTAATGATAACTCATCTTCAGGATAAGTTCTTACTCCTGAAATGGTACAACAAATGATAGTGTCAGCCTTTTCAGCATTGGGATTACAAGGTAATGATGTTACGTCTAATTTTTGGATTTTCGATTCAGGGGCTTCCAATCATATGACCAACTCAATGAGAATCCTAAAAAATGTTCGTAAGTATCAAGGTCCATCACAAATACAAATTGCCAATGGTAGTAATTTACCCATTACAAAGGTAAGGGACATTACTCCAACTTTCAAGAATATTTTTGTTTCACCAAAGCTTTCAACTAGTCTTATTTCAGTTGGACAATTGGTAGGTAGAAATTGTGATGTGAATTTTTATCGTAATGGTTGTCTTGTGCAGGATCAGGTGTCGGGGACGATAATTGCGAATGGGCCAAAAGTTGGATGATTCTTTCCTATACACTTTTTCATTCCTCCTGTTCTATCTTTTGATTGTACTTCTACTGCTAGTAAAACTGAGGTTTGGTATAAGCGTCTAGGACATCCAATTTTTTTTGTGTTGTCTTATTTATCAAATGCTGGTTTATTGGAAAATAAAAAACAATTTTCAGTTGCTTCCATTGATTGTTGTACTTGTAAATAAGGCAAAAGTAAAACTCTTCCTTTTCCTAATTTTGGTAGTCGTGCTACGAAGTGTTTTGATGTCATTCATAGTGATGTTTGGGGCATTTCACCAATTAGTTCTCATGCTCATTTTAAATACTTTATGACATTCATAGATGATTAGAGTCGTTTTACATGGGCATATTTTATTCGATCCAAATCTGAGGTATTTTCCATGTTCAAGACATTTTTTGCTTACATTGAGACTCAATTTTCTACATGCATCAAATTATTAAGATTTGATTCTGGTGGAGAATATATGTCGTATGAATTCAAAAAATTCTTGCTTGACAAAGGAATTATGTCACAACACTTTTGCCCATATATACCACCACAAAATGGAGTTGCTAAACGAAAAAACCACCATCTTTTAGATGTCACTCATACTTTATTGATTGAGTCCTCTGTACCATCTAAATATTGGGTGGAAGCTTTGTCTACTGATGTATATTTATTTAATAGATTGCCATCTAAAGTGCTAAATCTTTAGTCTCCATATTTCGTCTTTATCACCAAAACCCTAACTATAGTGATTTTCATACATTCGGTTGTATTTGTTTTGTGAATTTGCCTCCTTCGAAGCGCAATAAACTTTCTATATAGTCTACTAAATGTGCTTGTATGAGTTGTAGTACTTCACAAAAAGGTTTTATTTGCTATGATCCATGTTCTCACAAAATTTGTATTTCTAAAAATGTTGTTTTCTTTGAGAATCAAAATTTCTTTCCTACGATTGTAGATTCATCTTCTACTTCTCCTCTTCTTCCTTCTTTTGAGGATTTATCATCTTCTTTTAAGAGGTTAAAACCTGGTGTTGACACCCAATTTTGACCGACCTTTAACCATTTCAGGAGTGCTATTCGATTAAATACGTATTAATATATATATATATATATATATATATATATTCAAGTTTAAAATTTTAATCAATTTTGTCTAAAATTATATTTTAATATGCATGCTTAATAAAATTATAATAAATATTTTAGTAAAAAAAAAACTCAAAATAATTATTTTTATCTCAAATGTTTTTAAAATTTTAAGTGATCTTTAAAATATTTTAATATTTTGTAGTATTTTAATTGAATAGCATCTCTTAAGTTTCCTCTTATTTATTTAAATTTCAGCCCTTTGCTATTCAAATTTATTTCAATTCAAGCCATTCTTATTCAATTCATTTCGATTTTAACCACTTGAATTCAATTTCTTATTTCAATTATAGCCTCTTATTTCAAATCTAGCCAAATTCTATTTCAATTTTGGCCATTCCAATTCAATTCTCAAGACCCATTTTCATCTCAACCGTCCATTCTATTCCGATTTAATCTCGACCCTTCATCTCACTTGATCTCAACGGTTGAGATCAAGTCCACCACTTTCCTTCTTTTAACCTAGAAAGAATCCCAAACCTTTTTTTCTCTCCTCTCTCTCTCTCCAGCCGCCTCTCCTCCATCCTCTCTCCCTCTCCTCTATTTTCCGGCGAACGAGAGCAATCAGGCGGGCCACCGGCGAGCAGTGGCTCTAGCCGGTGACAGCCCTGCCGCCTCCTCTCCTCTTTTCTCTTTTTTCCGGCGATACGAACCCATCAACAATTCCGGCGAGGCGGCACCGTCCTCTGCCTCCTCTTTTCCCCCCTTCGTTCTTCCCCCTCTTCTCTTCTCTTTTTCAGGCAAGCAGCCGGTGAAGATCCGGACAGCAGCAGCAGCGAACACCGGCTAAGCGAGCAGCAGCA
>CM073605.1:61251864-61261864 GCA_037074985.1 Solanum bulbocastanum
GTTTAGGGTTTAGGGTTTAGGGTTTAGGGTTTAGGGTTTAGGGTTTAGGGTTTAGGGTTTAGGGTTTAGGGTTTAGGGTTTAGGGTTTAGGGTTTAGGGTTTAGGGTTTAGGGTTTAGGGTTTAGGGTTTAGGGTTTAGGGTTTAGGGTTTAGGGTTTAGGGTTTAGGGTTTAGGGTTTAGGGTTTAGGGTTTAGGGTTTAGGGTTTAGGGTTTAGGGTTTAGGGTTTAGGGTTTAGGGTTTAGGGTTTAGGGTTTAGGGTTTAGGGTTTAGGGTTTAGGGTTTAGGGTTTAGGGTTTAGGGTTTAGGGTTTAGGGTTTAGGGTTTAGGGTTTAGGGTTTAGGGTTTAGGGTTTAGGGTTTAGGGTTTAGGGTTTAGGGTTTAGGGTTTAGGGTTTAGGGTTTAGGGTTTAGGGTTTAGGGTTTAGGGTTTAGGGTTTAGGGTTTAGGGTTTAGGGTTTAGGGTTTAGGGTTTAGGGTTTAGGGTTTAGGGTTTAGGGTTTAGGGTTTAGGGTTTAGGGTTTAGGGTTTAGGGTTTAGGGTTTAGGGTTTAGGGTTTAGGGTTTAGGGTTTAGGGTTTAGGGTTTAGGGTTTAGGGTTTAGGGTTTAGGGTTTAGGGTTTAGGGTTTAGGGTTTAGGGTTTAGGGTTTAGGGTTTAGGGTTTAGGGTTTAGGGTTTAGGGTTTAGGGTTTAGGGTTTAGGGTTTAGGGTTTAGGGTTTAGGGTTTAGGGTTTAGGGTTTAGGGTTTAGGGTTTAGGGTTTAGGGTTTAGGGTTTAGGGTTTAGGGTTTAGGGTTTAGGGTTTAGGGTTTAGGGTTTAGGGTTTAGGGTTTAGGGTTTAGGGTTTAGGGTTTAGGGTTTAGGGTTTAGGGTTTAGGGTTTAGGGTTTAGGGTTTAGGGTTTAGGGTTTAGGGTTTAGGGTTTAGGGTTTAGGGTTTAGGGTTTAGGGTTTAGGGTTTAGGGTTTAGGGTTTAGGGTTTAGGGTTTAGGGTTTAGGGTTTAGGGTTTAGGGTTTAGGGTTTAGGGTTTAGGGTTTAGGGTTTAGGGTTTAGGGTTTAGGGTTTAGGGTTTAGGGTTTAGGGTTTAGGGTTTAGGGTTTAGGGTTTAGGGTTTAGGGTTTAGGGTTTAGGGTTTAGGGTTTAGGGTTTAGGGTTTAGGGTTTAGGGTTTAGGGTTTAGGGTTTAGGGTTTAGGGTTTAGGGTTTAGGGTTTAGGGTTTAGGGTTTAGGGTTTAGGGTTTAGGGTTTAGGGTTTAGGGTTTAGGGTTTAGGGTTTAGGGTTTAGGGTTTAGGGTTTAGGGTTTAGGGTTTAGGGTTTAGGGTTTAGGGTTTAGGGTTTAGGGTTTAGGGTTTAGGGTTTAGGGTTTAGGGTTTAGGGTTTAGGGTTTAGGGTTTAGGGTTTAGGGTTTAGGGTTTAGGGTTTAGGGTTTAGGGTTTAGGGTTTAGGGTTTAGGGTTTAGGGTTTAGGGTTTAGGGTTTAGGGTTTAGGGTTTAGGGTTTAGGGTTTAGGGTTTAGGGTTTAGGGTTTAGGGTTTAGGGTTTAGGGTTTAGGGTTTAGGGTTTAGGGTTTAGGGTTTAGGGTTTAGGGTTTAGGGTTTAGGGTTTAGGGTTTAGGGTTTAGGGTTTAGGGTTTAGGGTTTAGGGTTTAGGGTTTAGGGTTTAGGGTTTAGGGTTTAGGGTTTAGGGTTTAGGGTTTAGGGTTTAGGGTTTAGGGTTTAGGGTTTAGGGTTTAGGGTTTAGGGTTTAGGGTTTAGGGTTTAGGGTTTAGGGTTTAGGGTTTAGGGTTTAGGGTTTAGGGTTTAGGGTTTAGGGTTTAGGGTTTAGGGTTTAGGGTTTAGGGTTTAGGGTTTAGGGTTTAGGGTTTAGGGTTTAGGGTTTAGGGTTTAGGGTTTAGGGTTTAGGGTTTAGGGTTTAGGGTTTAGGGTTTAGGGTTTAGGGTTTAGGGTTTAGGGTTTAGGGTTTAGGGTTTAGGGTTTAGGGTTTAGGGTTTAGGGTTTAGGGTTTAGGGTTTAGGGTTTAGGGTTTAGGGTTTAGGGTTTAGGGTTTAGGGTTTAGGGTTTAGGGTTTAGGGTTTAGGGTTTAGGGTTTAGGGTTTAGGGTTTAGGGTTTAGGGTTTAGGGTTTAGGGTTTAGGGTTTAGGGTTTAGGGTTTAGGGTTTAGGGTTTAGGGTTTAGGGTTTAGGGTTTAGGGTTTAGGGTTTAGGGTTTAGGGTTTAGGGTTTAGGGTTTAGGGTTTAGGGTTTAGGGTTTAGGGTTTAGGGTTTAGGGTTTAGGGTTTAGGGTTTAGGGTTTAGGGTTTAGGGTTTAGGGTTTAGGGTTTAGGGTTTAGGGTTTAGGGTTTAGGGTTTAGGGTTTAGGGTTTAGGGTTTAGGGTTTAGGGTTTAGGGTTTAGGGTTTAGGGTTTAGGGTTTAGGGTTTAGGGTTTAGGGTTTAGGGTTTAGGGTTTAGGGTTTAGGGTTTAGGGTTTAGGGTTTAGGGTTTAGGGTTTAGGGTTTAGGGTTTAGGGTTTAGGGTTTAGGGTTTAGGGTTTAGGGTTTAGGGTTTAGGGTTTAGGGTTTAGGGTTTAGGGTTTAGGGTTTAGGGTTTAGGGTTTAGGGTTTAGGGTTTAGGGTTTAGGGTTTAGGGTTTAGGGTTTAGGGTTTAGGGTTTAGGGTTTAGGGTTTAGGGTTTAGGGTTTAGGGTTTAGGGTTTAGGGTTTAGGGTTTAGGGTTTAGGGTTTAGGGTTTAGGGTTTAGGGTTTAGGGTTTAGGGTTTAGGGTTTAGGGTTTAGGGTTTAGGGTTTAGGGTTTAGGGTTTAGGGTTTAGGGTTTAGGGTTTAGGGTTTAGGGTTTAGGGTTTAGGGTTTAGGGTTTAGGGTTTAGGGTTTAGGGTTTAGGGTTTAGGGTTTAGGGTTTAGGGTTTAGGGTTTAGGGTTTAGGGTTTAGGGTTTAGGGTTTAGGGTTTAGGGTTTAGGGTTTAGGGTTTAGGGTTTAGGGTTTAGGGTTTAGGGTTTAGGGTTTAGGGTTTAGGGTTTAGGGTTTAGGGTTTAGGGTTTAGGGTTTAGGGTTTAGGGTTTAGGGTTTAGGGTTTAGGGTTTAGGGTTTAGGGTTTAGGGTTTAGGGTTTAGGGTTTAGGGTTTAGGGTTTAGGGTTTAGGGTTTAGGGTTTAGGGTTTAGGGTTTAGGGTTTAGGGTTTAGGGTTTAGGGTTTAGGGTTTAGGGTTTAGGGTTTAGGGTTTAGGGTTTAGGGTTTAGGGTTTAGGGTTTAGGGTTTAGGGTTTAGGGTTTAGGGTTTAGGGTTTAGGGTTTAGGGTTTAGGGTTTAGGGTTTAGGGTTTAGGGTTTAGGGTTTAGGGTTTAGGGTTTAGGGTTTAGGGTTTAGGGTTTAGGGTTTAGGGTTTAGGGTTTAGGGTTTAGGGTTTAGGGTTTAGGGTTTAGGGTTTAGGGTTTAGGGTTTAGGGTTTAGGGTTTAGGGTTTAGGGTTTAGGGTTTAGGGTTTAGGGTTTAGGGTTTAGGGTTTAGGGTTTAGGGTTTAGGGTTTAGGGTTTAGGGTTTAGGGTTTAGGGTTTAGGGTTTAGGGTTTAGGGTTTAGGGTTTAGGGTTTAGGGTTTAGGGTTTAGGGTTTAGGGTTTAGGGTTTAGGGTTTAGGGTTTAGGGTTTAGGGTTTAGGGTTTAGGGTTTAGGGTTTAGGGTTTAGGGTTTAGGGTTTAGGGTTTAGGGTTTAGGGTTTAGGGTTATAGGGTTTAGGGTTTAGGGTTTAGGGTTTAGGGTTTAGGGTTTAGGGTTTAGGGTTTAGGGTTTAGGGTTTAGGGTTTAGGGTTTAGGGTTTAGGGTTTAGGGTTTAGGGTTTAGGGTTTAGGGTTTAGGGTTTAGGGTTTAGGGTTTAGGGTTTAGGGTTTAGGGTTTAGGGTTTAGGGTTTAGGGTTTAGGGTTTAGGGTTTAGGGTTTAGGGTTTAGGGTTTAGGGTTTAGGGTTTAGGGTTTAGGGTTTAGGGTTTAGGGTTTAGGGTTTAGGGTTTAGGGTTTAGGGTTTAGGGTTTAGGGTTTAGGGTTTAGGGTTTAGGGTTTAGGGTTTAGGGTTTAGGGTTTAGGGTTTAGGGTTTAGGGTTTAGGGTTTAGGGTTTAGGGTTTAGGGTTTAGGGTTTAGGGTTTAGGGTTTAGGGTTTAGGGTTTAGGGTTTAGGGTTTAGGGTTTAGGGTTTAGGGTTTAGGGTTTAGGGTTTAGGGTTTAGGGTTTAGGGTTTAGGGTTTAGGGTTTAGGGTTTAGGGTTTAGGGTTTAGGGTTTAGGGTTTAGGGTTTAGGGTTTAGGGTTTAGGGTTTAGGGTTTAGGGTTTAGGGTTTAGGGTTTAGGGTTTAGGGTTTAGGGTTTAGGGTTTAGGGTTTAGGGTTTAGGGTTTAGGGTTTAGGGTTTAGGGTTTAGGGTTTAGGGTTTAGGGTTTAGGGTTTAGGGTTTAGGGTTTAGGGTTTAGGGTTTAGGGTTTAGGGTTTAGGGTTTAGGGTTTAGGGTTTAGGGTTTAGGGTTTAGGGTTTAGGGTTTAGGGTTTAGGGTTTAGGGTTTAGGGTTTAGGGTTTAGGGTTTAGGGTTTAGGGTTTAGGGTTTAGGGTTTAGGGTTTAGGGTTTAGGGTTTAGGGTTTAGGGTTTAGGGTTTAGGGTTTAGGGTTTAGGGTTTAGGGTTTAGGGTTTAGGGTTTAGGGTTTAGGGTTTAGGGTTTAGGGTTTAGGGTTTAGGGTTTAGGGTTTAGGGTTTAGGGTTTAGGGTTTAGGGTTTAGGGTTTAGGGTTTAGGGTTTAGGGTTTAGGGTTTAGGGTTTAGGGTTTAGGGTTTAGGGTTTAGGGTTTAGGGTTTAGGGTTTAGGGTTTAGGGTTTAGGGTTTAGGGTTTAGGGTTTAGGGTTTAGGGTTTAGGGTTTAGGGTTTAGGGTTTAGGGTTTAGGGTTTAGGGTTTAGGGTTTAGGGTTTAGGGTTTAGGGTTTAGGGTTTAGGGTTTAGGGTTTAGGGTTTAGGGTTTAGGGTTTAGGGTTTAGGGTTTAGGGTTTAGGGTTTAGGGTTTAGGGTTTAGGGTTTAGGGTTTAGGGTTTAGGGTTTAGGGTTTAGGGTTTAGGGTTTAGGGTTTAGGGTTTAGGGTTTAGGGTTTAGGGTTTAGGGTTTAGGGTTTAGGGTTTAGGGTTTAGGGTTTAGGGTTTAGGGTTTAGGGTTTAGGGTTTAGGGTTTAGGGTTTAGGGTTTAGGGTTTAGGGTTTAGGGTTTAGGGTTTAGGGTTTAGGGTTTAGGGTTTAGGGTTTAGGGTTTAGGGTTTAGGGTTTAGGGTTTAGGGTTTAGGGTTTAGGGTTTAGGGTTTAGGGTTTAGGGTTTAGGGTTTAGGGTTTAGGGTTTAGGGTTTAGGGTTTAGGGTTTAGGGTTTAGGGTTTAGGGTTTAGGGTTTAGGGTTTAGGGTTTAGGGTTTAGGGTTTAGGGTTTAGGGTTTAGGGTTTAGGGTTTAGGGTTTAGGGTTTAGGGTTTAGGGTTTAGGGTTTAGGGTTTAGGGTTTAGGGTTTAGGGTTTAGGGTTTAGGGTTTAGGGTTTAGGGTTTAGGGTTTAGGGTTTAGGGTTTAGGGTTTAGGGTTTAGGGTTTAGGGTTTAGGGTTTAGGGTTTAGGGTTTAGGGTTTAGGGTTTAGGGTTTAGGGTTTAGGGTTTAGGGTTTAGGGTTTAGGGTTTAGGGTTTAGGGTTTAGGGTTTAGGGTTTAGGGTTTAGGGTTTAGGGTTTAGGGTTTAGGGTTTAGGGTTTAGGGTTTAGGGTTTAGGGTTTAGGGTTTAGGGTTTAGGGTTTAGGGTTTAGGGTTTAGGGTTTAGGGTTTAGGGTTTAGGGTTTAGGGTTTAGGGTTTAGGGTTTAGGGTTTAGGGTTTAGGGTTTAGGGTTTAGGGTTTAGGGTTTAGGGTTTAGGGTTTAGGGTTTAGGGTTTAGGGTTTAGGGTTTAGGGTTTAGGGTTTAGGGTTTAGGGTTTAGGGTTTAGGGTTTAGGGTTTAGGGTTTAGGGTTTAGGGTTTAGGGTTTAGGGTTTAGGGTTTAGGGTTTAGGGTTTAGGGTTTAGGGTTTAGGGTTTAGGGTTTAGGGTTTAGGGTTTAGGGTTTAGGGTTTAGGGTTTAGGGTTTAGGGTTTAGGGTTTAGGGTTTAGGGTTTAGGGTTTAGGGTTTAGGGTTTAGGGTTTAGGGTTTAGGGTTTAGGGTTTAGGGTTTAGGGTTTAGGGTTTAGGGTTTAGGGTTTAGGGTTTAGGGTTTAGGGTTTAGGGTTTAGGGTTTAGGGTTTAGGGTTTAGGGTTTAGGGTTTAGGGTTTAGGGTTTAGGGTTTAGGGTTTAGGGTTTAGGGTTTAGGGTTTAGGGTTTAGGGTTTAGGGTTTAGGGTTTAGGGTTTAGGGTTTAGGGTTTAGGGTTTAGGGTTTAGGGTTTAGGGTTTAGGGTTTAGGGTTTAGGGTTTAGGGTTTAGGGTTTAGGGTTTAGGGTTTAGGGTTTAGGGTTTAGGGTTTAGGGTTTAGGGTTTAGGGTTTAGGGTTTAGGGTTTAGGGTTTAGGGTTTAGGGTTTAGGGTTTAGGGTTTAGGGTTTAGGGTTTAGGGTTTAGGGTTTAGGGTTTAGGGTTTAGGGTTTAGGGTTTAGGGTTTAGGGTTTAGGGTTTAGGGTTTAGGGTTTAGGGTTTAGGGTTTAGGGTTTAGGGTTTAGGGTTTAGGGTTTAGGGTTTAGGGTTTAGGGTTTAGGGTTTAGGGTTTAGGGTTTAGGGTTTAGGGTTTAGGGTTTAGGGTTTAGGGTTTAGGGTTTAGGGTTTAGGGTTTAGGGTTTAGGGTTTAGGGTTTAGGGTTTAGGGTTTAGGGTTTAGGGTTTAGGGTTTAGGGTTTAGGGTTTAGGGTTTAGGGTTTAGGGTTTAGGGTTTAGGGTTTAGGGTTTAGGGTTTAGGGTTTAGGGTTTAGGGTTTAGGGTTTAGGGTTTAGGGTTTAGGGTTTAGGGTTTAGGGTTTAGGGTTTAGGGTTTAGGGTTTAGGGTTTAGGGTTTAGGGTTTAGGGTTTAGGGTTTAGGGTTTAGGGTTTAGGGTTTAGGGTTTAGGGTTTAGGGTTTAGGGTTTAGGGTTTAGGGTTTAGGGTTTAGGGTTTAGGGTTTAGGGTTTAGGGTTTAGGGTTTAGGGTTTAGGGTTTAGGGTTTAGGGTTTAGGGTTTAGGGTTTAGGGTTTAGGGTTTAGGGTTTAGGGTTTAGGGTTTAGGGTTTAGGGTTTAGGGTTTAGGGTTTAGGGTTTAGGGTTTAGGGTTTAGGGTTTAGGGTTTAGGGTTTAGGGTTTAGGGTTTAGGGTTTAGGGTTTAGGGTTTAGGGTTTAGGGTTTAGGGTTTAGGGTTTAGGGTTTAGGGTTTAGGGTTTAGGGTTTAGGGTTTAGGGTTTAGGGTTTAGGGTTTAGGGTTTAGGGTTTAGGGTTTAGGGTTTAGGGTTTAGGGTTTAGGGTTTAGGGTTTAGGGTTTAGGGTTTAGGGTTTAGGGTTTAGGGTTTAGGGTTTAGGGTTTAGGGTTTAGGGTTTAGGGTTTAGGGTTTAGGGTTTAGGGTTTAGGGTTTAGGGTTTAGGGTTTAGGGTTTAGGGTTTAGGGTTTAGGGTTTAGGGTTTAGGGTTTAGGGTTTAGGGTTTAGGGTTTAGGGTTTAGGGTTTAGGGTTTAGGGTTTAGGGTTTAGGGTTTAGGGTTTAGGGTTTAGGGTTTAGGGTTTAGGGTTTAGGGTTTAGGGTTTAGGGTTTAGGGTTTAGGGTTTAGGGTTTAGGGTTTAGGGTTTAGGGTTTAGGGTTTAGGGTTTAGGGTTTAGGGTTTAGGGTTTAGGGTTTAGGGTTTAGGGTTTAGGGTTTAGGGTTTAGGGTTTAGGGTTTAGGGTTTAGGGTTTAGGGTTTAGGGTTTAGGGTTTAGGGTTTAGGGTTTAGGGTTTAGGGTTTAGGGTTTAGGGTTTAGGGTTTAGGGTTTAGGGTTTAGGGTTTAGGGTTTAGGGTTTAGGGTTTAGGGTTTAGGGTTTAGGGTTTAGGGTTTAGGGTTTAGGGTTTAGGGTTTAGGGTTTAGGGTTTAGGGTTTAGGGTTTAGGGTTTAGGGTTTAGGGTTTAGGGTTTAGGGTTTAGGGTTTAGGGTTTAGGGTTTAGGGTTTAGGGTTTAGGGTTTAGGGTTTAGGGTTTAGGGTTTAGGGTTTAGGGTTTAGGGTTTAGGGTTTAGGGTTTAGGGTTTAGGGTTTAGGGTTTAGGGTTTAGGGTTTAGGGTTTAGGGTTTAGGGTTTAGGGTTTAGGGTTTAGGGTTTAGGGTTTAGGGTTTAGGGTTTAGGGTTTAGGGTTTAGGGTTTAGGGTTTAGGGTTTAGGGTTTAGGGTTTAGGGTTTAGGGTTTAGGGTTTAGGGTTTAGGGTTTAGGGTTTAGGGTTTAGGGTTTAGGGTTTAGGGTTTAGGGTTTAGGGTTTAGGGTTTAGGGTTTAGGGTTTAGGGTTTAGGGTTTAGGGTTTAGGGTTTAGGGTTTAGGGTTTAGGGTTTAGGGTTTAGGGTTTAGGGTTTAGGGTTTAGGGTTTAGGGTTTAGGGTTTAGGGTTTAGGGTTTAGGGTTTAGGGTTTAGGGTTTAGGGTTTAGGGTTTAGGGTTTAGGGTTTAGGGTTTAGGGTTTAGGGTTTAGGGTTTAGGGTTTAGGGTTTAGGGTTTAGGGTTTAGGGTTTAGGGTTTAGGGTTTAGGGTTTAGGGTTTAGGGTTTAGGGTTTAGGGTTTAGGGTTTAGGGTTTAGGGTTTAGGGTTTAGGGTTTAGGGTTTAGGGTTTAGGGTTTAGGGTTTAGGGTTTAGGGTTTAGGGTTTAGGGTTTAGGGTTTAGGGTTTAGGGTTTAGGGTTTAGGGTTTAGGGTTTAGGGTTTAGGGTTTAGGGTTTAGGGTTTAGGGTTTAGGGTTTAGGGTTTAGGGTTTAGGGTTTAGGGTTTAGGGTTTAGGGTTTAGGGTTTAGGGTTTAGGGTTTAGGGTTTAGGGTTTAGGGTTTAGGGTTTAGGGTTTAGGGTTTAGGGTTTAGGGTTTAGGGTTTAGGGTTTAGGGTTTAGGGTTTAGGGTTTAGGGTTTAGGGTTTAGGGTTTAGGGTTTAGGGTTTAGGGTTTAGGGTTTAGGGTTTAGGGTTTAGGGTTTAGGGTTTAGGGTTTAGGGTTTAGGGTTTAGGGTTTAGGGTTTAGGGTTTAGGGTTTAGGGTTTAGGGTTTAGGGTTTAGGGTTTAGGGTTTAGGGTTTAGGGTTTAGGGTTTAGGGTTTAGGGTTTAGGGTTTAGGGTTTAGGGTTTAGGGTTTAGGGTTTAGGGTTTAGGGTTTAGGGTTTAGGGTTTAGGGTTTAGGGTTTAGGGTTTAGGGTTTAGGGTTTAGGGTTTAGGGTTTAGGGTTTAGGGTTTAGGGTTTAGGGTTTAGGGTTTAGGGTTTAGGGTTTAGGGTTTAGGGTTTAGGGTTTAGGGTTTAGGGTTTAGGGTTTAGGGTTTAGGGTTTAGGGTTTAGGGTTTAGGGTTTAGGGTTTAGGGTTTAGGGTTTAGGGTTTAGGGTTTAGGGTTTAGGGTTTAGGGTTTAGGGTTTAGGGTTTAGGGTTTAGGGTTTAGGGTTTAGGGTTTAGGGTTTAGGGTTTAGGGTTTAGGGTTTAGGGTTTAGGGTTTAGGGTTTAGGGTTTAGGGTTTAGGGTTTAGGGTTTAGGGTTTAGGGTTTAGGGTTTAGGGTTTAGGGTTTAGGGTTTAGGGTTTAGGGTTTAGGGTTTAGGGTTTAGGGTTTAGGGTTTAGGGTTTAGGGTTTAGGGTTTAGGGTTTAGGGTTTAGGGTTTAGGGTTTAGGGTTTAGGGTTTAGGGTTTAGGGTTTAGGGTTTAGGGTTTAGGGTTTAGGGTTTAGGGTTTAGGGTTTAGGGTTTAGGGTTTAGGGTTTAGGGTTTAGGGTTTAGGGTTTAGGGTTTAGGGTTTAGGGTTTAGGGTTTAGGGTTTAGGGTTTAGGGTTTAGGGTTTAGGGTTTAGGGTTTAGGGTTTAGGGTTTAGGGTTTAGGGTTTAGGGTTTAGGGTTTAGGGTTTAGGGTT
>CM073605.1:61274364-61289664 GCA_037074985.1 Solanum bulbocastanum
TTTAGGGTTTAGGGTTTAGGGTTTAGGGTTTAGGGTTTAGGGTTTAGGGTTTAGGGTTTAGGGTTTAGGGTTTAGGGTTTAGGGTTTAGGGTTTAGGGTTTAGGGTTTAGGGTTTAGGGTTTAGGGTTTAGGGTTTAGGGTTTAGGGTTTAGGGTTTAGGGTTTAGGGTTTAGGGTTTAGGGTTTAGGGTTTAGGGTTTAGGGTTTAGGGTTTAGGGTTTAGGGTTTAGGGTTTAGGGTTTAGGGTTTAGGGTTTAGGGTTTAGGGTTTAGGGTTTAGGGTTTAGGGTTTAGGGTTTAGGGTTTAGGGTTTAGGGTTTAGGGTTTAGGGTTTAGGGTTTAGGGTTTAGGGTTTAGGGTTTAGGGTTTAGGGTTTAGGGTTTAGGGTTTAGGGTTTAGGGTTTAGGGTTTAGGGTTTAGGGTTTAGGGTTTAGGGTTTAGGGTTTAGGGTTTAGGGTTTAGGGTTTAGGGTTTAGGGTTTAGGGTTTAGGGTTTAGGGTTTAGGGTTTAGGGTTTAGGGTTTAGGGTTTAGGGTTTAGGGTTTAGGGTTTAGGGTTTAGGGTTTAGGGTTTAGGGTTTAGGGTTTAGGGTTTAGGGTTTAGGGTTTAGGGTTTAGGGTTTAGGGTTTAGGGTTTAGGGTTTAGGGTTTAGGGTTTAGGGTTTAGGGTTTAGGGTTTAGGGTTTAGGGTTTAGGGTTTAGGGTTTAGGGTTTAGGGTTTAGGGTTTAGGGTTTAGGGTTTAGGGTTTAGGGTTTAGGGTTTAGGGTTTAGGGTTTAGGGTTTAGGGTTTAGGGTTTAGGGTTTAGGGTTTAGGGTTTAGGGTTTAGGGTTTAGGGTTTAGGGTTTAGGGTTTAGGGTTTAGGGTTTAGGGTTTAGGGTTTAGGGTTTAGGGTTTAGGGTTTAGGGTTTAGGGTTTAGGGTTTAGGGTTTAGGGTTTAGGGTTTAGGGTTTAGGGTTTAGGGTTTAGGGTTTAGGGTTTAGGGTTTAGGGTTTAGGGTTTAGGGTTTAGGGTTTAGGGTTTAGGGTTTAGGGTTTAGGGTTTAGGGTTTAGGGTTTAGGGTTTAGGGTTTAGGGTTTAGGGTTTAGGGTTTAGGGTTTAGGGTTTAGGGTTTAGGGTTTAGGGTTTAGGGTTTAGGGTTTAGGGTTTAGGGTTTAGGGTTTAGGGTTTAGGGTTTAGGGTTTAGGGTTTAGGGTTTAGGGTTTAGGGTTTAGGGTTTAGGGTTTAGGGTTTAGGGTTTAGGGTTTAGGGTTTAGGGTTTAGGGTTTAGGGTTTAGGGTTTAGGGTTTAGGGTTTAGGGTTTAGGGTTTAGGGTTTAGGGTTTAGGGTTTAGGGTTTAGGGTTTAGGGTTTAGGGTTTAGGGTTTAGGGTTTAGGGTTTAGGGTTTAGGGTTTAGGGTTTAGGGTTTAGGGTTTAGGGTTTAGGGTTTAGGGTTTAGGGTTTAGGGTTTAGGGTTTAGGGTTTAGGGTTTAGGGTTTAGGGTTTAGGGTTTAGGGTTTAGGGTTTAGGGTTTAGGGTTTAGGGTTTAGGGTTTAGGGTTTAGGGTTTAGGGTTTAGGGTTTAGGGTTTAGGGTTTAGGGTTTAGGGTTTAGGGTTTAGGGTTTAGGGTTTAGGGTTTAGGGTTTAGGGTTTAGGGTTTAGGGTTTAGGGTTTAGGGTTTAGGGTTTAGGGTTTAGGGTTTAGGGTTTAGGGTTTAGGGTTTAGGGTTTAGGGTTTAGGGTTTAGGGTTTAGGGTTTAGGGTTTAGGGTTTAGGGTTTAGGGTTTAGGGTTTAGGGTTTAGGGTTTAGGGTTTAGGGTTTAGGGTTTAGGGTTTAGGGTTTAGGGTTTAGGGTTTAGGGTTTAGGGTTTAGGGTTTAGGGTTTAGGGTTTAGGGTTTAGGGTTTAGGGTTTAGGGTTTAGGGTTTAGGGTTTAGGGTTTAGGGTTTAGGGTTTAGGGTTTAGGGTTTAGGGTTTAGGGTTTAGGGTTTAGGGTTTAGGGTTTAGGGTTTAGGGTTTAGGGTTTAGGGTTTAGGGTTTAGGGTTTAGGGTTTAGGGTTTAGGGTTTAGGGTTTAGGGTTTAGGGTTTAGGGTTTAGGGTTTAGGGTTTAGGGTTTAGGGTTTAGGGTTTAGGGTTTAGGGTTTAGGGTTTAGGGTTTAGGGTTTAGGGTTTAGGGTTTAGGGTTTAGGGTTTAGGGTTTAGGGTTTAGGGTTTAGGGTTTAGGGTTTAGGGTTTAGGGTTTAGGGTTTAGGGTTTAGGGTTTAGGGTTTAGGGTTTAGGGTTTAGGGTTTAGGGTTTAGGGTTTAGGGTTTAGGGTTTAGGGTTTAGGGTTTAGGGTTTAGGGTTTAGGGTTTAGGGTTTAGGGTTTAGGGTTTAGGGTTTAGGGTTTAGGGTTTAGGGTTTAGGGTTTAGGGTTTAGGGTTTAGGGTTTAGGGTTTAGGGTTTAGGGTTTAGGGTTTAGGGTTTAGGGTTTAGGGTTTAGGGTTTAGGGTTTAGGGTTTAGGGTTTAGGGTTTAGGGTTTAGGGTTTAGGGTTTAGGGTTTAGGGTTTAGGGTTTAGGGTTTAGGGTTTAGGGTTTAGGGTTTAGGGTTTAGGGTTTAGGGTTTAGGGTTTAGGGTTTAGGGTTTAGGGTTTAGGGTTTAGGGTTTAGGGTTTAGGGTTTAGGGTTTAGGGTTTAGGGTTTAGGGTTTAGGGTTTAGGGTTTAGGGTTTAGGGTTTAGGGTTTAGGGTTTAGGGTTTAGGGTTTAGGGTTTAGGGTTTAGGGTTTAGGGTTTAGGGTTTAGGGTTTAGGGTTTAGGGTTTAGGGTTTAGGGTTTAGGGTTTAGGGTTTAGGGTTTAGGGTTTAGGGTTTAGGGTTTAGGGTTTAGGGTTTAGGGTTTAGGGTTTAGGGTTTAGGGTTTAGGGTTTAGGGTTTAGGGTTTAGGGTTTAGGGTTTAGGGTTTAGGGTTTAGGGTTTAGGGTTTAGGGTTTAGGGTTTAGGGTTTAGGGTTTAGGGTTTAGGGTTTAGGGTTTAGGGTTTAGGGTTTAGGGTTTAGGGTTTAGGGTTTAGGGTTTAGGGTTTAGGGTTTAGGGTTTAGGGTTTAGGGTTTAGGGTTTAGGGTTTAGGGTTTAGGGTTTAGGGTTTAGGGTTTAGGGTTTAGGGTTTAGGGTTTAGGGTTTAGGGTTTAGGGTTTAGGGTTTAGGGTTTAGGGTTTAGGGTTTAGGGTTTAGGGTTTAGGGTTTAGGGTTTAGGGTTTAGGGTTTAGGGTTTAGGGTTTAGGGTTTAGGGTTTAGGGTTTAGGGTTTAGGGTTTAGGGTTTAGGGTTTAGGGTTTAGGGTTTAGGGTTTAGGGTTTAGGGTTTAGGGTTTAGGGTTTAGGGTTTAGGGTTTAGGGTTTAGGGTTTAGGGTTTAGGGTTTAGGGTTTAGGGTTTAGGGTTTAGGGTTTAGGGTTTAGGGTTTAGGGTTTAGGGTTTAGGGTTTAGGGTTTAGGGTTTAGGGTTTAGGGTTTAGGGTTTAGGGTTTAGGGTTTAGGGTTTAGGGTTTAGGGTTTAGGGTTTAGGGTTTAGGGTTTAGGGTTTAGGGTTTAGGGTTTAGGGTTTAGGGTTTAGGGTTTAGGGTTTAGGGTTTAGGGTTTAGGGTTTAGGGTTTAGGGTTTAGGGTTTAGGGTTTAGGGTTTAGGGTTTAGGGTTTAGGGTTTAGGGTTTAGGGTTTAGGGTTTAGGGTTTAGGGTTTAGGGTTTAGGGTTTAGGGTTTAGGGTTTAGGGTTTAGGGTTTAGGGTTTAGGGTTTAGGGTTTAGGGTTTAGGGTTTAGGGTTTAGGGTTTAGGGTTTAGGGTTTAGGGTTTAGGGTTTAGGGTTTAGGGTTTAGGGTTTAGGGTTTAGGGTTTAGGGTTTAGGGTTTAGGGTTTAGGGTTTAGGGTTTAGGGTTTAGGGTTTAGGGTTTAGGGTTTAGGGTTTAGGGTTTAGGGTTTAGGGTTTAGGGTTTAGGGTTTAGGGTTTAGGGTTTAGGGTTTAGGGTTTAGGGTTTAGGGTTTAGGGTTTAGGGTTTAGGGTTTAGGGTTTAGGGTTTAGGGTTTAGGGTTTAGGGTTTAGGGTTTAGGGTTTAGGGTTTAGGGTTTAGGGTTTAGGGTTTAGGGTTTAGGGTTTAGGGTTTAGGGTTTAGGGTTTAGGGTTTAGGGTTTAGGGTTTAGGGTTTAGGGTTTAGGGTTTAGGGTTTAGGGTTTAGGGTTTAGGGTTTAGGGTTTAGGGTTTAGGGTTTAGGGTTTAGGGTTTAGGGTTTAGGGTTTAGGGTTTAGGGTTTAGGGTTTAGGGTTTAGGGTTTAGGGTTTAGGGTTTAGGGTTTAGGGTTTAGGGTTTAGGGTTTAGGGTTTAGGGTTTAGGGTTTAGGGTTTAGGGTTTAGGGTTTAGGGTTTAGGGTTTAGGGTTTAGGGTTTAGGGTTTAGGGTTTAGGGTTTAGGGTTTAGGGTTTAGGGTTTAGGGTTTAGGGTTTAGGGTTTAGGGTTTAGGGTTTAGGGTTTAGGGTTTAGGGTTTAGGGTTTAGGGTTTAGGGTTTAGGGTTTAGGGTTTAGGGTTTAGGGTTTAGGGTTTAGGGTTTAGGGTTTAGGGTTTAGGGTTTAGGGTTTAGGGTTTAGGGTTTAGGGTTTAGGGTTTAGGGTTTAGGGTTTAGGGTTTAGGGTTTAGGGTTTAGGGTTTAGGGTTTAGGGTTTAGGGTTTAGGGTTTAGGGTTTAGGGTTTAGGGTTTAGGGTTTAGGGTTTAGGGTTTAGGGTTTAGGGTTTAGGGTTTAGGGTTTAGGGTTTAGGGTTTAGGGTTTAGGGTTTAGGGTTTAGGGTTTAGGGTTTAGGGTTTAGGGTTTAGGGTTTAGGGTTTAGGGTTTAGGGTTTAGGGTTTAGGGTTTAGGGTTTAGGGTTTAGGGTTTAGGGTTTAGGGTTTAGGGTTTAGGGTTTAGGGTTTAGGGTTTAGGGTTTAGGGTTTAGGGTTTAGGGTTTAGGGTTTAGGGTTTAGGGTTTAGGGTTTAGGGTTTAGGGTTTAGGGTTTAGGGTTTAGGGTTTAGGGTTTAGGGTTTAGGGTTTAGGGTTTAGGGTTTAGGGTTTAGGGTTTAGGGTTTAGGGTTTAGGGTTTAGGGTTTAGGGTTTAGGGTTTAGGGTTTAGGGTTTAGGGTTTAGGGTTTAGGGTTTAGGGTTTAGGGTTTAGGGTTTAGGGTTTAGGGTTTAGGGTTTAGGGTTTAGGGTTTAGGGTTTAGGGTTTAGGGTTTAGGGTTTAGGGTTTAGGGTTTAGGGTTTAGGGTTTAGGGTTTAGGGTTTAGGGTTTAGGGTTTAGGGTTTAGGGTTTAGGGTTTAGGGTTTAGGGTTTAGGGTTTAGGGTTTAGGGTTTAGGGTTTAGGGTTTAGGGTTTAGGGTTTAGGGTTTAGGGTTTAGGGTTTAGGGTTTAGGGTTTAGGGTTTAGGGTTTAGGGTTTAGGGTTTAGGGTTTAGGGTTTAGGGTTTAGGGTTTAGGGTTTAGGGTTTAGGGTTTAGGGTTTAGGGTTTAGGGTTTAGGGTTTAGGGTTTAGGGTTTAGGGTTTAGGGTTTAGGGTTTAGGGTTTAGGGTTTAGGGTTTAGGGTTTAGGGTTTAGGGTTTAGGGTTTAGGGTTTAGGGTTTAGGGTTTAGGGTTTAGGGTTTAGGGTTTAGGGTTTAGGGTTTAGGGTTTAGGGTTTAGGGTTTAGGGTTTAGGGTTTAGGGTTTAGGGTTTAGGGTTTAGGGTTTAGGGTTTAGGGTTTAGGGTTTAGGGTTTAGGGTTTAGGGTTTAGGGTTTAGGGTTTAGGGTTTAGGGTTTAGGGTTTAGGGTTTAGGGTTTAGGGTTTAGGGTTTAGGGTTTAGGGTTTAGGGTTTAGGGTTTAGGGTTTAGGGTTTAGGGTTTAGGGTTTAGGGTTTAGGGTTTAGGGTTTAGGGTTTAGGGTTTAGGGTTTAGGGTTTAGGGTTTAGGGTTTAGGGTTTAGGGTTTAGGGTTTAGGGTTTAGGGTTTAGGGTTTAGGGTTTAGGGTTTAGGGTTTAGGGTTTAGGGTTTAGGGTTTAGGGTTTAGGGTTTAGGGTTTAGGGTTTAGGGTTTAGGGTTTAGGGTTTAGGGTTTAGGGTTTAGGGTTTAGGGTTTAGGGTTTAGGGTTTAGGGTTTAGGGTTTAGGGTTTAGGGTTTAGGGTTTAGGGTTTAGGGTTTAGGGTTTAGGGTTTAGGGTTTAGGGTTTAGGGTTTAGGGTTTAGGGTTTAGGGTTTAGGGTTTAGGGTTTAGGGTTTAGGGTTTAGGGTTTAGGGTTTAGGGTTTAGGGTTTAGGGTTTAGGGTTTAGGGTTTAGGGTTTAGGGTTTAGGGTTTAGGGTTTAGGGTTTAGGGTTTAGGGTTTAGGGTTTAGGGTTTAGGGTTTAGGGTTTAGGGTTTAGGGTTTAGGGTTTAGGGTTTAGGGTTTAGGGTTTAGGGTTTAGGGTTTAGGGTTTAGGGTTTAGGGTTTAGGGTTTAGGGTTTAGGGTTTAGGGTTTAGGGTTTAGGGTTTAGGGTTTAGGGTTTAGGGTTTAGGGTTTAGGGTTTAGGGTTTAGGGTTTAGGGTTTAGGGTTTAGGGTTTAGGGTTTAGGGTTTAGGGTTTAGGGTTTAGGGTTTAGGGTTTAGGGTTTAGGGTTTAGGGTTTAGGGTTTAGGGTTTAGGGTTTAGGGTTTAGGGTTTAGGGTTTAGGGTTTAGGGTTTAGGGTTTAGGGTTTAGGGTTTAGGGTTTAGGGTTTAGGGTTTAGGGTTTAGGGTTTAGGGTTTAGGGTTTAGGGTTTAGGGTTTAGGGTTTAGGGTTTAGGGTTTAGGGTTTAGGGTTTAGGGTTTAGGGTTTAGGGTTTAGGGTTTAGGGTTTAGGGTTTAGGGTTTAGGGTTTAGGGTTTAGGGTTTAGGGTTTAGGGTTTAGGGTTTAGGGTTTAGGGTTTAGGGTTTAGGGTTTAGGGTTTAGGGTTTAGGGTTTAGGGTTTAGGGTTTAGGGTTTAGGGTTTAGGGTTTAGGGTTTAGGGTTTAGGGTTTAGGGTTTAGGGTTTAGGGTTTAGGGTTTAGGGTTTAGGGTTTAGGGTTTAGGGTTTAGGGTTTAGGGTTTAGGGTTTAGGGTTTAGGGTTTAGGGTTTAGGGTTTAGGGTTTAGGGTTTAGGGTTTAGGGTTTAGGGTTTAGGGTTTAGGGTTTAGGGTTTAGGGTTTAGGGTTTAGGGTTTAGGGTTTAGGGTTTAGGGTTTAGGGTTTAGGGTTTAGGGTTTAGGGTTTAGGGTTTAGGGTTTAGGGTTTAGGGTTTAGGGTTTAGGGTTTAGGGTTTAGGGTTTAGGGTTTAGGGTTTAGGGTTTAGGGTTTAGGGTTTAGGGTTTAGGGTTTAGGGTTTAGGGTTTAGGGTTTAGGGTTTAGGGTTTAGGGTTTAGGGTTTAGGGTTTAGGGTTTAGGGTTTAGGGTTTAGGGTTTAGGGTTTAGGGTTTAGGGTTTAGGGTTTAGGGTTTAGGGTTTAGGGTTTAGGGTTTAGGGTTTAGGGTTTAGGGTTTAGGGTTTAGGGTTTAGGGTTTAGGGTTTAGGGTTTAGGGTTTAGGGTTTAGGGTTTAGGGTTTAGGGTTTAGGGTTTAGGGTTTAGGGTTTAGGGTTTAGGGTTTAGGGTTTAGGGTTTAGGGTTTAGGGTTTAGGGTTTAGGGTTTAGGGTTTAGGGTTTAGGGTTTAGGGTTTAGGGTTTAGGGTTTAGGGTTTAGGGTTTAGGGTTTAGGGTTTAGGGTTTAGGGTTTAGGGTTTAGGGTTTAGGGTTTAGGGTTTAGGGTTTAGGGTTTAGGGTTTAGGGTTTAGGGTTTAGGGTTTAGGGTTTAGGGTTTAGGGTTTAGGGTTTAGGGTTTAGGGTTTAGGGTTTAGGGTTTAGGGTTTAGGGTTTAGGGTTTAGGGTTTAGGGTTTAGGGTTTAGGGTTTAGGGTTTAGGGTTTAGGGTTTAGGGTTTAGGGTTTAGGGTTTAGGGTTTAGGGTTTAGGGTTTAGGGTTTAGGGTTTAGGGTTTAGGGTTTAGGGTTTAGGGTTTAGGGTTTAGGGTTTAGGGTTTAGGGTTTAGGGTTTAGGGTTTAGGGTTTAGGGTTTAGGGTTTAGGGTTTAGGGTTTAGGGTTTAGGGTTTAGGGTTTAGGGTTTAGG
The DNA here is from genome assembly GCA_037074985.1 of Solanum bulbocastanum. Lineage (NCBI taxonomy): Eukaryota > Viridiplantae > Streptophyta > Magnoliopsida > Solanales > Solanaceae > Solanum > Solanum bulbocastanum. The sequence goes on from CM073605.1 coordinate 61,282,456, forward strand.
GTTTAGGGTTTAGGGTTTAGGGTTTAGGGTTTAGGGTTTAGGGTTTAGGGTTTAGGGTTTAGGGTTTAGGGTTTAGGGTTTAGGGTTTAGGGTTTAGGGTTTAGGGTTTAGGGTTTAGGGTTTAGGGTTTAGGGTTTAGGGTTTAGGGTTTAGGGTTTAGGGTTTAGGGTTTAGGGTTTAGGGTTTAGGGTTTAGGGTTTAGGGTTTAGGGTTTAGGGTTTAGGGTTTAGGGTTTAGGGTTTAGGGTTTAGGGTTTAGGGTTTAGGGTTTAGGGTTTAGGGTTTAGGGTTTAGGGTTTAGGGTTTAGGGTTTAGGGTTTAGGGTTTAGGGTTTAGGGTTTAGGGTTTAGGGTTTAGGGTTTAGGGTTTAGGGTTTAGGGTTTAGGGTTTAGGGTTTAGGGTTTAGGGTTTAGGGTTTAGGGTTTAGGGTTTAGGGTTTAGGGTTTAGGGTTTAGGGTTTAGGGTTTAGGGTTTAGGGTTTAGGGTTTAGGGTTTAGGGTTTAGGGTTTAGGGTTTAGGGTTTAGGGTTTAGGGTTTAGGGTTTAGGGTTTAGGGTTTAGGGTTTAGGGTTTAGGGTTTAGGGTTTAGGGTTTAGGGTTTAGGGTTTAGGGTTTAGGGTTTAGGGTTTAGGGTTTAGGGTTTAGGGTTTAGGGTTTAGGGTTTAGGGTTTAGGGTTTAGGGTTTAGGGTTTAGGGTTTAGGGTTTAGGGTTTAGGGTTTAGGGTTTAGGGTTTAGGGTTTAGGGTTTAGGGTTTAGGGTTTAGGGTTTAGGGTTTAGGGTTTAGGGTTTAGGGTTTAGGGTTTAGGGTTTAGGGTTTAGGGTTTAGGGTTTAGGGTTTAGGGTTTAGGGTTTAGGGTTTAGGGTTTAGGGTTTAGGGTTTAGGGTTTAGGGTTTAGGGTTTAGGGTTTAGGGTTTAGGGTTTAGGGTTTAGGGTTTAGGGTTTAGGGTTTAGGGTTTAGGGTTTAGGGTTTAGGGTTTAGGGTTTAGGGTTTAGGGTTTAGGGTTTAGGGTTTAGGGTTTAGGGTTTAGGGTTTAGGGTTTAGGGTTTAGGGTTTAGGGTTTAGGGTTTAGGGTTTAGGGTTTAGGGTTTAGGGTTTAGGGTTTAGGGTTTAGGGTTTAGGGTTTAGGGTTTAGGGTTTAGGGTTTAGGGTTTAGGGTTTAGGGTTTAGGGTTTAGGGTTTAGGGTTTAGGGTTTAGGGTTTAGGGTTTAGGGTTTAGGGTTTAGGGTTTAGGGTTTAGGGTTTAGGGTTTAGGGTTTAGGGTTTAGGGTTTAGGGTTTAGGGTTTAGGGTTTAGGGTTTAGGGTTTAGGGTTTAGGGTTTAGGGTTTAGGGTTTAGGGTTTAGGGTTTAGGGTTTAGGGTTTAGGGTTTAGGGTTTAGGGTTTAGGGTTTAGGGTTTAGGGTTTAGGGTTTAGGGTTTAGGGTTTAGGGTTTAGGGTTTAGGGTTTAGGGTTTAGGGTTTAGGGTTTAGGGTTTAGGGTTTAGGGTTTAGGGTTTAGGGTTTAGGGTTTAGGGTTTAGGGTTTAGGGTTTAGGGTTTAGGGTTTAGGGTTTAGGGTTTAGGGTTTAGGGTTTAGGGTTTAGGGTTTAGGGTTTAGGGTTTAGGGTTTAGGGTTTAGGGTTTAGGGTTTAGGGTTTAGGGTTTAGGGTTTAGGGTTTAGGGTTTAGGGTTTAGGGTTTAGGGTTTAGGGTTTAGGGTTTAGGGTTTAGGGTTTAGGGTTTAGGGTTTAGGGTTTAGGGTTTAGGGTTTAGGGTTTAGGGTTTAGGGTTTAGGGTTTAGGGTTTAGGGTTTAGGGTTTAGGGTTTAGGGTTTAGGGTTTAGGGTTTAGGGTTTAGGGTTTAGGGTTTAGGGTTTAGGGTTTAGGGTTTAGGGTTTAGGGTTTAGGGTTTAGGGTTTAGGGTTTAGGGTTTAGGGTTTAGGGTTTAGGGTTTAGGGTTTAGGGTTTAGGGTTTAGGGTTTAGGGTTTAGGGTTTAGGGTTTAGGGTTTAGGGTTTAGGGTTTAGGGTTTAGGGTTTAGGGTTTAGGGTTTAGGGTTTAGGGTTTAGGGTTTAGGGTTTAGGGTTTAGGGTTTAGGGTTTAGGGTTTAGGGTTTAGGGTTTAGGGTTTAGGGTTTAGGGTTTAGGGTTTAGGGTTTAGGGTTTAGGGTTTAGGGTTTAGGGTTTAGGGTTTAGGGTTTAGGGTTTAGGGTTTAGGGTTTAGGGTTTAGGGTTTAGGGTTTAGGGTTTAGGGTTTAGGGTTTAGGGTTTAGGGTTTAGGGTTTAGGGTTTAGGGTTTAGGGTTTAGGGTTTAGGGTTTAGGGTTTAGGGTTTAGGGTTTAGGGTTTAGGGTTTAGGGTTTAGGGTTTAGGGTTTAGGGTTTAGGGTTTAGGGTTTAGGGTTTAGGGTTTAGGGTTTAGGGTTTAGGGTTTAGGGTTTAGGGTTTAGGGTTTAGGGTTTAGGGTTTAGGGTTTAGGGTTTAGGGTTTAGGGTTTAGGGTTTAGGGTTTAGGGTTTAGGGTTTAGGGTTTAGGGTTTAGGGTTTAGGGTTTAGGGTTTAGGGTTTAGGGTTTAGGGTTTAGGGTTTAGGGTTTAGGGTTTAGGGTTTAGGGTTTAGGGTTTAGGGTTTAGGGTTTAGGGTTTAGGGTTTAGGGTTTAGGGTTTAGGGTTTAGGGTTTAGGGTTTAGGGTTTAGGGTTTAGGGTTTAGGGTTTAGGGTTTAGGGTTTAGGGTTTAGGGTTTAGGGTTTAGGGTTTAGGGTTTAGGGTTTAGGGTTTAGGGTTTAGGGTTTAGGGTTTAGGGTTTAGGGTTTAGGGTTTAGGGTTTAGGGTTTAGGGTTTAGGGTTTAGGGTTTAGGGTTTAGGGTTTAGGGTTTAGGGTTTAGGGTTTAGGGTTTAGGGTTTAGGGTTTAGGGTTTAGGGTTTAGGGTTTAGGGTTTAGGGTTTAGGGTTTAGGGTTTAGGGTTTAGGGTTTAGGGTTTAGGGTTTAGGGTTTAGGGTTTAGGGTTTAGGGTTTAGGGTTTAGGGTTTAGGGTTTAGGGTTTAGGGTTTAGGGTTTAGGGTTTAGGGTTTAGGGTTTAGGGTTTAGGGTTTAGGGTTTAGGGTTTAGGGTTTAGGGTTTAGGGTTTAGGGTTTAGGGTTTAGGGTTTAGGGTTTAGGGTTTAGGGTTTAGGGTTTAGGGTTTAGGGTTTAGGGTTTAGGGTTTAGGGTTTAGGGTTTAGGGTTTAGGGTTTAGGGTTTAGGGTTTAGGGTTTAGGGTTTAGGGTTTAGGGTTTAGGGTTTAGGGTTTAGGGTTTAGGGTTTAGGGTTTAGGGTTTAGGGTTTAGGGTTTAGGGTTTAGGGTTTAGGGTTTAGGGTTTAGGGTTTAGGGTTTAGGGTTTAGGGTTTAGGGTTTAGGGTTTAGGGTTTAGGGTTTAGGGTTTAGGGTTTAGGGTTTAGGGTTTAGGGTTTAGGGTTTAGGGTTTAGGGTTTAGGGTTTAGGGTTTAGGGTTTAGGGTTTAGGGTTTAGGGTTTAGGGTTTAGGGTTTAGGGTTTAGGGTTTAGGGTTTAGGGTTTAGGGTTTAGGGTTTAGGGTTTAGGGTTTAGGGTTTAGGGTTTAGGGTTTAGGGTTTAGGGTTTAGGGTTTAGGGTTTAGGGTTTAGGGTTTAGGGTTTAGGGTTTAGGGTTTAGGGTTTAGGGTTTAGGGTTTAGGGTTTAGGGTTTAGGGTTTAGGGTTTAGGGTTTAGGGTTTAGGGTTTAGGGTTTAGGGTTTAGGGTTTAGGGTTTAGGGTTTAGGGTTTAGGGTTTAGGGTTTAGGGTTTAGGGTTTAGGGTTTAGGGTTTAGGGTTTAGGGTTTAGGGTTTAGGGTTTAGGGTTTAGGGTTTAGGGTTTAGGGTTTAGGGTTTAGGGTTTAGGGTTTAGGGTTTAGGGTTTAGGGTTTAGGGTTTAGGGTTTAGGGTTTAGGGTTTAGGGTTTAGGGTTTAGGGTTTAGGGTTTAGGGTTTAGGGTTTAGGGTTTAGGGTTTAGGGTTTAGGGTTTAGGGTTTAGGGTTTAGGGTTTAGGGTTTAGGGTTTAGGGTTTAGGGTTTAGGGTTTAGGGTTTAGGGTTTAGGGTTTAGGGTTTAGGGTTTAGGGTTTAGGGTTTAGGGTTTAGGGTTTAGGGTTTAGGGTTTAGGGTTTAGGGTTTAGGGTTTAGGGTTTAGGGTTTAGGGTTTAGGGTTTAGGGTTTAGGGTTTAGGGTTTAGGGTTTAGGGTTTAGGGTTTAGGGTTTAGGGTTTAGGGTTTAGGGTTTAGGGTTTAGGGTTTAGGGTTTAGGGTTTAGGGTTTAGGGTTTAGGGTTTAGGGTTTAGGGTTTAGGGTTTAGGGTTTAGGGTTTAGGGTTTAGGGTTTAGGGTTTAGGGTTTAGGGTTTAGGGTTTAGGGTTTAGGGTTTAGGGTTTAGGGTTTAGGGTTTAGGGTTTAGGGTTTAGGGTTTAGGGTTTAGGGTTTAGGGTTTAGGGTTTAGGGTTTAGGGTTTAGGGTTTAGGGTTTAGGGTTTAGGGTTTAGGGTTTAGGGTTTAGGGTTTAGGGTTTAGGGTTTAGGGTTTAGGGTTTAGGGTTTAGGGTTTAGGGTTTAGGGTTTAGGGTTTAGGGTTTAGGGTTTAGGGTTTAGGGTTTAGGGTTTAGGGTTTAGGGTTTAGGGTTTAGGGTTTAGGGTTTAGGGTTTAGGGTTTAGGGTTTAGGGTTTAGGGTTTAGGGTTTAGGGTTTAGGGTTTAGGGTTTAGGGTTTAGGGTTTAGGGTTTAGGGTTTAGGGTTTAGGGTTTAGGGTTTAGGGTTTAGGGTTTAGGGTTTAGGGTTTAGGGTTTAGGGTTTAGGGTTTAGGGTTTAGGGTTTAGGGTTTAGGGTTTAGGGTTTAGGGTTTAGGGTTTAGGGTTTAGGGTTTAGGGTTTAGGGTTTAGGGTTTAGGGTTTAGGGTTTAGGGTTTAGGGTTTAGGGTTTAGGGTTTAGGGTTTAGGGTTTAGGGTTTAGGGTTTAGGGTTTAGGGTTTAGGGTTTAGGGTTTAGGGTTTAGGGTTTAGGGTTTAGGGTTTAGGGTTTAGGGTTTAGGGTTTAGGGTTTAGGGTTTAGGGTTTAGGGTTTAGGGTTTAGGGTTTAGGGTTTAGGGTTTAGGGTTTAGGGTTTAGGGTTTAGGGTTTAGGGTTTAGGGTTTAGGGTTTAGGGTTTAGGGTTTAGGGTTTAGGGTTTAGGGTTTAGGGTTTAGGGTTTAGGGTTTAGGGTTTAGGGTTTAGGGTTTAGGGTTTAGGGTTTAGGGTTTAGGGTTTAGGGTTTAGGGTTTAGGGTTTAGGGTTTAGGGTTTAGGGTTTAGGGTTTAGGGTTTAGGGTTTAGGGTTTAGGGTTTAGGGTTTAGGGTTTAGGGTTTAGGGTTTAGGGTTTAGGGTTTAGGGTTTAGGGTTTAGGGTTTAGGGTTTAGGGTTTAGGGTTTAGGGTTTAGGGTTTAGGGTTTAGGGTTTAGGGTTTAGGGTTTAGGGTTTAGGGTTTAGGGTTTAGGGTTTAGGGTTTAGGGTTTAGGGTTTAGGGTTTAGGGTTTAGGGTTTAGGGTTTAGGGTTTAGGGTTTAGGGTTTAGGGTTTAGGGTTTAGGGTTTAGGGTTTAGGGTTTAGGGTTTAGGGTTTAGGGTTTAGGGTTTAGGGTTTAGGGTTTAGGGTTTAGGGTTTAGGGTTTAGGGTTTAGGGTTTAGGGTTTAGGGTTTAGGGTTTAGGGTTTAGGGTTTAGGGTTTAGGGTTTAGGGTTTAGGGTTTAGGGTTTAGGGTTTAGGGTTTAGGGTTTAGGGTTTAGGGTTTAGGGTTTAGGGTTTAGGGTTTAGGGTTTAGGGTTTAGGGTTTAGGGTTTAGGGTTTAGGGTTTAGGGTTTAGGGTTTAGGGTTTAGGGTTTAGGGTTTAGGGTTTAGGGTTTAGGGTTTAGGGTTTAGGGTTTAGGGTTTAGGGTTTAGGGTTTAGGGTTTAGGGTTTAGGGTTTAGGGTTTAGGGTTTAGGGTTTAGGGTTTAGGGTTTAGGGTTTAGGGTTTAGGGTTTAGGGTTTAGGGTTTAGGGTTTAGGGTTTAGGGTTTAGGGTTTAGGGTTTAGGGTTTAGGGTTTAGGGTTTAGGGTTTAGGGTTTAGGGTTTAGGGTTTAGGGTTTAGGGTTTAGGGTTTAGGGTTTAGGGTTTAGGGTTTAGGGTTTAGGGTTTAGGGTTTAGGGTTTAGGGTTTAGGGTTTAGGGTTTAGGGTTTAGGGTTTAGGGTTTAGGGTTTAGGGTTTAGGGTTTAGGGTTTAGGGTTTAGGGTTTAGGGTTTAGGGTTTAGGGTTTAGGGTTTAGGGTTTAGGGTTTAGGGTTTAGGGTTTAGGGTTTAGGGTTTAGGGTTTAGGGTTTAGGGTTTAGGGTTTAGGGTTTAGGGTTTAGGGTTTAGGGTTTAGGGTTTAGGGTTTAGGGTTTAGGGTTTAGGGTTTAGGGTTTAGGGTTTAGGGTTTAGGGTTTAGGGTTTAGGGTTTAGGGTTTAGGGTTTAGGGTTTAGGGTTTAGGGTTTAGGGTTTAGGGTTTAGGGTTTAGGGTTTAGGGTTTAGGGTTTAGGGTTTAGGGTTTAGGGTTTAGGGTTTAGGGTTTAGGGTTTAGGGTTTAGGGTTTAGGGTTTAGGGTTTAGGGTTTAGGGTTTAGGGTTTAGGGTTTAGGGTTTAGGGTTTAGGGTTTAGGGTTTAGGGTTTAGGGTTTAGGGTTTAGGGTTTAGGGTTTAGGGTTTAGGGTTTAGGGTTTAGGGTTTAGGGTTTAGGGTTTAGGGTTTAGGGTTTAGGGTTTAGGGTTTAGGGTTTAGGGTTTAGGGTTTAGGGTTTAGGGTTTAGGGTTTAGGGTTTAGGGTTTAGGGTTTAGGGTTTAGGGTTTAGGGTTTAGGGTTTAGGGTTTAGGGTTTAGGGTTTAGGGTTTAGGGTTTAGGGTTTAGGGTTTAGGGTTTAGGGTTTAGGGTTTAGGGTTTAGGGTTTAGGGTTTAGGGTTTAGGGTTTAGGGTTTAGGGTTTAGGGTTTAGGGTTTAGGGTTTAGGGTTTAGGGTTTAGGGTTTAGGGTTTAGGGTTAGGGTTTAGGGTTTAGGGTTTAGGGTTTAGGGTTTAGGGTTTAGGGTTTAGGGTTTAGGGTTTAGGGTTTAGGGTTTAGGGTTTAGGGTTTAGGGTTTAGGGTTTAGGGTTTAGGGTTTAGGGTTTAGGGTTTAGGGTTTAGGGTTTAGGGTTTAGGGTTTAGGGTTTAGGGTTTAGGGTTTAGG
>CM073605.1:61300164-61302664 GCA_037074985.1 Solanum bulbocastanum
GTTTAGGGTTTAGGGTTTAGGGTTTAGGGTTTAGGGTTTAGGGTTTAGGGTTTAGGGTTTAGGGTTTAGGGTTTAGGGTTTAGGGTTTAGGGTTTAGGGTTTAGGGTTTAGGGTTTAGGGTTTAGGGTTTAGGGTTTAGGGTTTAGGGTTTAGGGTTTAGGGTTTAGGGTTTAGGGTTTAGGGTTTAGGGTTTAGGGTTTAGGGTTTAGGGTTTAGGGTTTAGGGTTTAGGGTTTAGGGTTTAGGGTTTAGGGTTTAGGGTTTAGGGTTTAGGGTTTAGGGTTTAGGGTTTAGGGTTTAGGGTTTAGGGTTTAGGGTTTAGGGTTTAGGGTTTAGGGTTTAGGGTTTAGGGTTTAGGGTTTAGGGTTTAGGGTTTAGGGTTTAGGGTTTAGGGTTTAGGGTTTAGGGTTTAGGGTTTAGGGTTTAGGGTTTAGGGTTTAGGGTTTAGGGTTTAGGGTTTAGGGTTTAGGGTTTAGGGTTTAGGGTTTAGGGTTTAGGGTTTAGGGTTTAGGGTTTAGGGTTTAGGGTTTAGGGTTTAGGGTTTAGGGTTTAGGGTTTAGGGTTTAGGGTTTAGGGTTTAGGGTTTAGGGTTTAGGGTTTAGGGTTTAGGGTTTAGGGTTTAGGGTTTAGGGTTTAGGGTTTAGGGTTTAGGGTTTAGGGTTTAGGGTTTAGGGTTTAGGGTTTAGGGTTTAGGGTTTAGGGTTTAGGGTTTAGGGTTTAGGGTTTAGGGTTTAGGGTTTAGGGTTTAGGGTTTAGGGTTTAGGGTTTAGGGTTTAGGGTTTAGGGTTTAGGGTTTAGGGTTTAGGGTTTAGGGTTTAGGGTTTAGGGTTTAGGGTTTAGGGTTTAGGGTTTAGGGTTTAGGGTTTAGGGTTTAGGGTTTAGGGTTTAGGGTTTAGGGTTTAGGGTTTAGGGTTTAGGGTTTAGGGTTTAGGGTTTAGGGTTTAGGGTTTAGGGTTTAGGGTTTAGGGTTTAGGGTTTAGGGTTTAGGGTTTAGGGTTTAGGGTTTAGGGTTTAGGGTTTAGGGTTTAGGGTTTAGGGTTTAGGGTTTAGGGTTTAGGGTTTAGGGTTTAGGGTTTAGGGTTTAGGGTTTAGGGTTTAGGGTTTAGGGTTTAGGGTTTAGGGTTTAGGGTTTAGGGTTTAGGGTTTAGGGTTTAGGGTTTAGGGTTTAGGGTTTAGGGTTTAGGGTTTAGGGTTTAGGGTTTAGGGTTTAGGGTTTAGGGTTTAGGGTTTAGGGTTTAGGGTTTAGGGTTTAGGGTTTAGGGTTTAGGGTTTAGGGTTTAGGGTTTAGGGTTTAGGGTTTAGGGTTTAGGGTTTAGGGTTTAGGGTTTAGGGTTTAGGGTTTAGGGTTTAGGGTTTAGGGTTTAGGGTTTAGGGTTTAGGGTTTAGGGTTTAGGGTTTAGGGTTTAGGGTTTAGGGTTTAGGGTTTAGGGTTTAGGGTTTAGGGTTTAGGGTTTAGGGTTTAGGGTTTAGGGTTTAGGGTTTAGGGTTTAGGGTTTAGGGTTTAGGGTTTAGGGTTTAGGGTTTAGGGTTTAGGGTTTAGGGTTTAGGGTTTAGGGTTTAGGGTTTAGGGTTTAGGGTTTAGGGTTTAGGGTTTAGGGTTTAGGGTTTAGGGTTTAGGGTTTAGGGTTTAGGGTTTAGGGTTTAGGGTTTAGGGTTTAGGGTTTAGGGTTTAGGGTTTAGGGTTTAGGGTTTAGGGTTTAGGGTTTAGGGTTTAGGGTTTAGGGTTTAGGGTTTAGGGTTTAGGGTTTAGGGTTTAGGGTTTAGGGTTTAGGGTTTAGGGTTTAGGGTTTAGGGTTTAGGGTTTAGGGTTTAGGGTTTAGGGTTTAGGGTTTAGGGTTTAGGGTTTAGGGTTTAGGGTTTAGGGTTTAGGGTTTAGGGTTTAGGGTTTAGGGTTTAGGGTTTAGGGTTTAGGGTTTAGGGTTTAGGGTTTAGGGTTTAGGGTTTAGGGTTTAGGGTTTAGGGTTTAGGGTTTAGGGTTTAGGGTTTAGGGTTTAGGGTTTAGGGTTTAGGGTTTAGGGTTTAGGGTTTAGGGTTTAGGGTTTAGGGTTTAGGGTTTAGGGTTTAGGGTTTAGGGTTTAGGGTTTAGGGTTTAGGGTTTAGGGTTTAGGGTTTAGGGTTTAGGGTTTAGGGTTTAGGGTTTAGGGTTTAGGGTTTAGGGTTTAGGGTTTAGGGTTTAGGGTTTAGGGTTTAGGGTTTAGGGTTTAGGGTTTAGGGTTTAGGGTTTAGGGTTTAGGGTTTAGGGTTTAGGGTTTAGGGTTTAGGGTTTAGGGTTTAGGGTTTAGGGTTTAGGGTTTAGGGTTTAGGGTTTAGGGTTTAGGGTTTAGGGTTTAGGGTTTAGGGTTTAGGGTTTAGGGTTTAGGGTTTAGGGTTTAGGGTTTAGGGTTTAGGGTTTAGGGTTTAGGGTTTAGGGTTTAGGGTTTAGGGTTTAGGGTTTAGGGTTTAGGGTTTAGGGTTTAGGGTTTAGGGTTTAGGGTTTAGGGTTTAGGGTTTAGGGTTTAGGG
>CM073605.1:61307664-61310164 GCA_037074985.1 Solanum bulbocastanum
AGGGTTTAGGGTTTAGGGTTTAGGGTTTAGGGTTTAGGGTTTAGGGTTTAGGGTTTAGGGTTTAGGGTTTAGGGTTTAGGGTTTAGGGTTTAGGGTTTAGGGTTTAGGGTTTAGGGTTTAGGGTTTAGGGTTTAGGGTTTAGGGTTTAGGGTTTAGGGTTTAGGGTTTAGGGTTTAGGGTTTAGGGTTTAGGGTTTAGGGTTTAGGGTTTAGGGTTTAGGGTTTAGGGTTTAGGGTTTAGGGTTTAGGGTTTAGGGTTTAGGGTTTAGGGTTTAGGGTTTAGGGTTTAGGGTTTAGGGTTTAGGGTTTAGGGTTTAGGGTTTAGGGTTTAGGGTTTAGGGTTTAGGGTTTAGGGTTTAGGGTTTAGGGTTTAGGGTTTAGGGTTTAGGGTTTAGGGTTTAGGGTTTAGGGTTTAGGGTTTAGGGTTTAGGGTTTAGGGTTTAGGGTTTAGGGTTTAGGGTTTAGGGTTTAGGGTTTAGGGTTTAGGGTTTAGGGTTTAGGGTTTAGGGTTTAGGGTTTAGGGTTTAGGGTTTAGGGTTTAGGGTTTAGGGTTTAGGGTTTAGGGTTTAGGGTTTAGGGTTTAGGGTTTAGGGTTTAGGGTTTAGGGTTTAGGGTTTAGGGTTTAGGGTTTAGGGTTTAGGGTTTAGGGTTTAGGGTTTAGGGTTTAGGGTTTAGGGTTTAGGGTTTAGGGTTTAGGGTTTAGGGTTTAGGGTTTAGGGTTTAGGGTTTAGGGTTTAGGGTTTAGGGTTTAGGGTTTAGGGTTTAGGGTTTAGGGTTTAGGGTTTAGGGTTTAGGGTTTAGGGTTTAGGGTTTAGGGTTTAGGGTTTAGGGTTTAGGGTTTAGGGTTTAGGGTTTAGGGTTTAGGGTTTAGGGTTTAGGGTTTAGGGTTTAGGGTTTAGGGTTTAGGGTTTAGGGTTTAGGGTTTAGGGTTTAGGGTTTAGGGTTTAGGGTTTAGGGTTTAGGGTTTAGGGTTTAGGGTTTAGGGTTTAGGGTTTAGGGTTTAGGGTTTAGGGTTTAGGGTTTAGGGTTTAGGGTTTAGGGTTTAGGGTTTAGGGTTTAGGGTTTAGGGTTTAGGGTTTAGGGTTTAGGGTTTAGGGTTTAGGGTTTAGGGTTTAGGGTTTAGGGTTTAGGGTTTAGGGTTTAGGGTTTAGGGTTTAGGGTTTAGGGTTTAGGGTTTAGGGTTTAGGGTTTAGGGTTTAGGGTTTAGGGTTTAGGGTTTAGGGTTTAGGGTTTAGGGTTTAGGGTTTAGGGTTTAGGGTTTAGGGTTTAGGGTTTAGGGTTTAGGGTTTAGGGTTTAGGGTTTAGGGTTTAGGGTTTAGGGTTTAGGGTTTAGGGTTTAGGGTTTAGGGTTTAGGGTTTAGGGTTTAGGGTTTAGGGTTTAGGGTTTAGGGTTTAGGGTTTAGGGTTTAGGGTTTAGGGTTTAGGGTTTAGGGTTTAGGGTTTAGGGTTTAGGGTTTAGGGTTTAGGGTTTAGGGTTTAGGGTTTAGGGTTTAGGGTTTAGGGTTTAGGGTTTAGGGTTTAGGGTTTAGGGTTTAGGGTTTAGGGTTTAGGGTTTAGGGTTTAGGGTTTAGGGTTTAGGGTTTAGGGTTTAGGGTTTAGGGTTTAGGGTTTAGGGTTTAGGGTTTAGGGTTTAGGGTTTAGGGTTTAGGGTTTAGGGTTTAGGGTTTAGGGTTTAGGGTTTAGGGTTTAGGGTTTAGGGTTTAGGGTTTAGGGTTTAGGGTTTAGGGTTTAGGGTTTAGGGTTTAGGGTTTAGGGTTTAGGGTTTAGGGTTTAGGGTTTAGGGTTTAGGGTTTAGGGTTTAGGGTTTAGGGTTTAGGGTTTAGGGTTTAGGGTTTAGGGTTTAGGGTTTAGGGTTTAGGGTTTAGGGTTTAGGGTTTAGGGTTTAGGGTTTAGGGTTTAGGGTTTAGGGTTTAGGGTTTAGGGTTTAGGGTTTAGGGTTTAGGGTTTAGGGTTTAGGGTTTAGGGTTTAGGGTTTAGGGTTTAGGGTTTAGGGTTTAGGGTTTAGGGTTTAGGGTTTAGGGTTTAGGGTTTAGGGTTTAGGGTTTAGGGTTTAGGGTTTAGGGTTTAGGGTTTAGGGTTTAGGGTTTAGGGTTTAGGGTTTAGGGTTTAGGGTTTAGGGTTTAGGGTTTAGGGTTTAGGGTTTAGGGTTTAGGGTTTAGGGTTTAGGGTTTAGGGTTTAGGGTTTAGGGTTTAGGGTTTAGGGTTTAGGGTTTAGGGTTTAGGGTTTAGGGTTTAGGGTTTAGGGTTTAGGGTTTAGGGTTTAGGGTTTAGGGTTTAGGGTTTAGGGTTTAGGGTTTAGGGTTTAGGGTTTAGGGTTTAGGGTTTAGGGTTTAGGGTTTAGGGTTTAGGGTTTAGGGTTTAGGGTTTAGGGTTTAGGGTTTAGGGTTTAGGGTTTAGGGTTTAGGGTTTAGGGTTTAGGGTTTAGGGTTTAGGGTTTAGGGTTTAGGGTTTAGGGTTTAGGGTTTAGGGTTTAGGGTTTAGGGTTTAGGGTTTAGGGTTTA
>CM073605.1:61325164-61343897 GCA_037074985.1 Solanum bulbocastanum
AGGGTTTAGGGTTTAGGGTTTAGGGTTTAGGGTTTAGGGTTTAGGGTTTAGGGTTTAGGGTTTAGGGTTTAGGGTTTAGGGTTTAGGGTTTAGGGTTTAGGGTTTAGGGTTTAGGGTTTAGGGTTTAGGGTTTAGGGTTTAGGGTTTAGGGTTTAGGGTTTAGGGTTTAGGGTTTAGGGTTTAGGGTTTAGGGTTTAGGGTTTAGGGTTTAGGGTTTAGGGTTTAGGGTTTAGGGTTTAGGGTTTAGGGTTTAGGGTTTAGGGTTTAGGGTTTAGGGTTTAGGGTTTAGGGTTTAGGGTTTAGGGTTTAGGGTTTAGGGTTTAGGGTTTAGGGTTTAGGGTTTAGGGTTTAGGGTTTAGGGTTTAGGGTTTAGGGTTTAGGGTTTAGGGTTTAGGGTTTAGGGTTTAGGGTTTAGGGTTTAGGGTTTAGGGTTTAGGGTTTAGGGTTTAGGGTTTAGGGTTTAGGGTTTAGGGTTTAGGGTTTAGGGTTTAGGGTTTAGGGTTTAGGGTTTAGGGTTTAGGGTTTAGGGTTTAGGGTTTAGGGTTTAGGGTTTAGGGTTTAGGGTTTAGGGTTTAGGGTTTAGGGTTTAGGGTTTAGGGTTTAGGGTTTAGGGTTTAGGGTTTAGGGTTTAGGGTTTAGGGTTTAGGGTTTAGGGTTTAGGGTTTAGGGTTTAGGGTTTAGGGTTTAGGGTTTAGGGTTTAGGGTTTAGGGTTTAGGGTTTAGGGTTTAGGGTTTAGGGTTTAGGGTTTAGGGTTTAGGGTTTAGGGTTTAGGGTTTAGGGTTTAGGGTTTAGGGTTTAGGGTTTAGGGTTTAGGGTTTAGGGTTTAGGGTTTAGGGTTTAGGGTTTAGGGTTTAGGGTTTAGGGTTTAGGGTTTAGGGTTTAGGGTTTAGGGTTTAGGGTTTAGGGTTTAGGGTTTAGGGTTTAGGGTTTAGGGTTTAGGGTTTAGGGTTTAGGGTTTAGGGTTTAGGGTTTAGGGTTTAGGGTTTAGGGTTTAGGGTTTAGGGTTTAGGGTTTAGGGTTTAGGGTTTAGGGTTTAGGGTTTAGGGTTTAGGGTTTAGGGTTTAGGGTTTAGGGTTTAGGGTTTAGGGTTTAGGGTTTAGGGTTTAGGGTTTAGGGTTTAGGGTTTAGGGTTTAGGGTTTAGGGTTTAGGGTTTAGGGTTTAGGGTTTAGGGTTTAGGGTTTAGGGTTTAGGGTTTAGGGTTTAGGGTTTAGGGTTTAGGGTTTAGGGTTTAGGGTTTAGGGTTTAGGGTTTAGGGTTTAGGGTTTAGGGTTTAGGGTTTAGGGTTTAGGGTTTAGGGTTTAGGGTTTAGGGTTTAGGGTTTAGGGTTTAGGGTTTAGGGTTTAGGGTTTAGGGTTTAGGGTTTAGGGTTTAGGGTTTAGGGTTTAGGGTTTAGGGTTTAGGGTTTAGGGTTTAGGGTTTAGGGTTTAGGGTTTAGGGTTTAGGGTTTAGGGTTTAGGGTTTAGGGTTTAGGGTTTAGGGTTTAGGGTTTAGGGTTTAGGGTTTAGGGTTTAGGGTTTAGGGTTTAGGGTTTAGGGTTTAGGGTTTAGGGTTTAGGGTTTAGGGTTTAGGGTTTAGGGTTTAGGGTTTAGGGTTTAGGGTTTAGGGTTTAGGGTTTAGGGTTTAGGGTTTAGGGTTTAGGGTTTAGGGTTTAGGGTTTAGGGTTTAGGGTTTAGGGTTTAGGGTTTAGGGTTTAGGGTTTAGGGTTTAGGGTTTAGGGTTTAGGGTTTAGGGTTTAGGGTTTAGGGTTTAGGGTTTAGGGTTTAGGGTTTAGGGTTTAGGGTTTAGGGTTTAGGGTTTAGGGTTTAGGGTTTAGGGTTTAGGGTTTAGGGTTTAGGGTTTAGGGTTTAGGGTTTAGGGTTTAGGGTTTAGGGTTTAGGGTTTAGGGTTTAGGGTTTAGGGTTTAGGGTTTAGGGTTTAGGGTTTAGGGTTTAGGGTTTAGGGTTTAGGGTTTAGGGTTTAGGGTTTAGGGTTTAGGGTTTAGGGTTTAGGGTTTAGGGTTTAGGGTTTAGGGTTTAGGGTTTAGGGTTTAGGGTTTAGGGTTTAGGGTTTAGGGTTTAGGGTTTAGGGTTTAGGGTTTAGGGTTTAGGGTTTAGGGTTTAGGGTTTAGGGTTTAGGGTTTAGGGTTTAGGGTTTAGGGTTTAGGGTTTAGGGTTTAGGGTTTAGGGTTTAGGGTTTAGGGTTTAGGGTTTAGGGTTTAGGGTTTAGGGTTTAGGGTTTAGGGTTTAGGGTTTAGGGTTTAGGGTTTAGGGTTTAGGGTTTAGGGTTTAGGGTTTAGGGTTTAGGGTTTAGGGTTTAGGGTTTAGGGTTTAGGGTTTAGGGTTTAGGGTTTAGGGTTTAGGGTTTAGGGTTTAGGGTTTAGGGTTTAGGGTTTAGGGTTTAGGGTTTAGGGTTTAGGGTTTAGGGTTTAGGGTTTAGGGTTTAGGGTTTAGGGTTTAGGGTTTAGGGTTTAGGGTTTAGGGTTTAGGGTTTAGGGTTTAGGGTTTAGGGTTTAGGGTTTAGGGTTTAGGGTTTAGGGTTTAGGGTTTAGGGTTTAGGGTTTAGGGTTTAGGGTTTAGGGTTTAGGGTTTAGGGTTTAGGGTTTAGGGTTTAGGGTTTAGGGTTTAGGGTTTAGGGTTTAGGGTTTAGGGTTTAGGGTTTAGGGTTTAGGGTTTAGGGTTTAGGGTTTAGGGTTTAGGGTTTAGGGTTTAGGGTTTAGGGTTTAGGGTTTAGGGTTTAGGGTTTAGGGTTTAGGGTTTAGGGTTTAGGGTTTAGGGTTTAGGGTTTAGGGTTTAGGGTTTAGGGTTTAGGGTTTAGGGTTTAGGGTTTAGGGTTTAGGGTTTAGGGTTTAGGGTTTAGGGTTTAGGGTTTAGGGTTTAGGGTTTAGGGTTTAGGGTTTAGGGTTTAGGGTTTAGGGTTTAGGGTTTAGGGTTTAGGGTTTAGGGTTTAGGGTTTAGGGTTTAGGGTTTAGGGTTTAGGGTTTAGGGTTTAGGGTTTAGGGTTTAGGGTTTAGGGTTTAGGGTTTAGGGTTTAGGGTTTAGGGTTTAGGGTTTAGGGTTTAGGGTTTAGGGTTTAGGGTTTAGGGTTTAGGGTTTAGGGTTTAGGGTTTAGGGTTTAGGGTTTAGGGTTTAGGGTTTAGGGTTTAGGGTTTAGGGTTTAGGGTTTAGGGTTTAGGGTTTAGGGTTTAGGGTTTAGGGTTTAGGGTTTAGGGTTTAGGGTTTAGGGTTTAGGGTTTAGGGTTTAGGGTTTAGGGTTTAGGGTTTAGGGTTTAGGGTTTAGGGTTTAGGGTTTAGGGTTTAGGGTTTAGGGTTTAGGGTTTAGGGTTTAGGGTTTAGGGTTTAGGGTTTAGGGTTTAGGGTTTAGGGTTTAGGGTTTAGGGTTTAGGGTTTAGGGTTTAGGGTTTAGGGTTTAGGGTTTAGGGTTTAGGGTTTAGGGTTTAGGGTTTAGGGTTTAGGGTTTAGGGTTTAGGGTTTAGGGTTTAGGGTTTAGGGTTTAGGGTTTAGGGTTTAGGGTTTAGGGTTTAGGGTTTAGGGTTTAGGGTTTAGGGTTTAGGGTTTAGGGTTTAGGGTTTAGGGTTTAGGGTTTAGGGTTTAGGGTTTAGGGTTTAGGGTTTAGGGTTTAGGGTTTAGGGTTTAGGGTTTAGGGTTTAGGGTTTAGGGTTTAGGGTTTAGGGTTTAGGGTTTAGGGTTTAGGGTTTAGGGTTTAGGGTTTAGGGTTTAGGGTTTAGGGTTTAGGGTTTAGGGTTTAGGGTTTAGGGTTTAGGGTTTAGGGTTTAGGGTTTAGGGTTTAGGGTTTAGGGTTTAGGGTTTAGGGTTTAGGGTTTAGGGTTTAGGGTTTAGGGTTTAGGGTTTAGGGTTTAGGGTTTAGGGTTTAGGGTTTAGGGTTTAGGGTTTAGGGTTTAGGGTTTAGGGTTTAGGGTTTAGGGTTTAGGGTTTAGGGTTTAGGGTTTAGGGTTTAGGGTTTAGGGTTTAGGGTTTAGGGTTTAGGGTTTAGGGTTTAGGGTTTAGGGTTTAGGGTTTAGGGTTTAGGGTTTAGGGTTTAGGGTTTAGGGTTTAGGGTTTAGGGTTTAGGGTTTAGGGTTTAGGGTTTAGGGTTTAGGGTTTAGGGTTTAGGGTTTAGGGTTTAGGGTTTAGGGTTTAGGGTTTAGGGTTTAGGGTTTAGGGTTTAGGGTTTAGGGTTTAGGGTTTAGGGTTTAGGGTTTAGGGTTTAGGGTTTAGGGTTTAGGGTTTAGGGTTTAGGGTTTAGGGTTTAGGGTTTAGGGTTTAGGGTTTAGGGTTTAGGGTTTAGGGTTTAGGGTTTAGGGTTTAGGGTTTAGGGTTTAGGGTTTAGGGTTTAGGGTTTAGGGTTTAGGGTTTAGGGTTTAGGGTTTAGGGTTTAGGGTTTAGGGTTTAGGGTTTAGGGTTTAGGGTTTAGGGTTTAGGGTTTAGGGTTTAGGGTTTAGGGTTTAGGGTTTAGGGTTTAGGGTTTAGGGTTTAGGGTTTAGGGTTTAGGGTTTAGGGTTTAGGGTTTAGGGTTTAGGGTTTAGGGTTTAGGGTTTAGGGTTTAGGGTTTAGGGTTTAGGGTTTAGGGTTTAGGGTTTAGGGTTTAGGGTTTAGGGTTTAGGGTTTAGGGTTTAGGGTTTAGGGTTTAGGGTTTAGGGTTTAGGGTTTAGGGTTTAGGGTTTAGGGTTTAGGGTTTAGGGTTTAGGGTTTAGGGTTTAGGGTTTAGGGTTTAGGGTTTAGGGTTTAGGGTTTAGGGTTTAGGGTTTAGGGTTTAGGGTTTAGGGTTTAGGGTTTAGGGTTTAGGGTTTAGGGTTTAGGGTTTAGGGTTTAGGGTTTAGGGTTTAGGGTTTAGGGTTTAGGGTTTAGGGTTTAGGGTTTAGGGTTTAGGGTTTAGGGTTTAGGGTTTAGGGTTTAGGGTTTAGGGTTTAGGGTTTAGGGTTTAGGGTTTAGGGTTTAGGGTTTAGGGTTTAGGGTTTAGGGTTTAGGGTTTAGGGTTTAGGGTTTAGGGTTTAGGGTTTAGGGTTTAGGGTTTAGGGTTTAGGGTTTAGGGTTTAGGGTTTAGGGTTTAGGGTTTAGGGTTTAGGGTTTAGGGTTTAGGGTTTAGGGTTTAGGGTTTAGGGTTTAGGGTTTAGGGTTTAGGGTTTAGGGTTTAGGGTTTAGGGTTTAGGGTTTAGGGTTTAGGGTTTAGGGTTTAGGGTTTAGGGTTTAGGGTTTAGGGTTTAGGGTTTAGGGTTTAGGGTTTAGGGTTTAGGGTTTAGGGTTTAGGGTTTAGGGTTTAGGGTTTAGGGTTTAGGGTTTAGGGTTTAGGGTTTAGGGTTTAGGGTTTAGGGTTTAGGGTTTAGGGTTTAGGGTTTAGGGTTTAGGGTTTAGGGTTTAGGGTTTAGGGTTTAGGGTTTAGGGTTTAGGGTTTAGGGTTTAGGGTTTAGGGTTTAGGGTTTAGGGTTTAGGGTTTAGGGTTTAGGGTTTAGGGTTTAGGGTTTAGGGTTTAGGGTTTAGGGTTTAGGGTTTAGGGTTTAGGGTTTAGGGTTTAGGGTTTAGGGTTTAGGGTTTAGGGTTTAGGGTTTAGGGTTTAGGGTTTAGGGTTTAGGGTTTAGGGTTTAGGGTTTAGGGTTTAGGGTTTAGGGTTTAGGGTTTAGGGTTTAGGGTTTAGGGTTTAGGGTTTAGGGTTTAGGGTTTAGGGTTTAGGGTTTAGGGTTTAGGGTTTAGGGTTTAGGGTTTAGGGTTTAGGGTTTAGGGTTTAGGGTTTAGGGTTTAGGGTTTAGGGTTTAGGGTTTAGGGTTTAGGGTTTAGGGTTTAGGGTTTAGGGTTTAGGGTTTAGGGTTTAGGGTTTAGGGTTTAGGGTTTAGGGTTTAGGGTTTAGGGTTTAGGGTTTAGGGTTTAGGGTTTAGGGTTTAGGGTTTAGGGTTTAGGGTTTAGGGTTTAGGGTTTAGGGTTTAGGGTTTAGGGTTTAGGGTTTAGGGTTTAGGGTTTAGGGTTTAGGGTTTAGGGTTTAGGGTTTAGGGTTTAGGGTTTAGGGTTTAGGGTTTAGGGTTTAGGGTTTAGGGTTTAGGGTTTAGGGTTTAGGGTTTAGGGTTTAGGGTTTAGGGTTTAGGGTTTAGGGTTTAGGGTTTAGGGTTTAGGGTTTAGGGTTTAGGGTTTAGGGTTTAGGGTTTAGGGTTTAGGGTTTAGGGTTTAGGGTTTAGGGTTTAGGGTTTAGGGTTTAGGGTTTAGGGTTTAGGGTTTAGGGTTTAGGGTTTAGGGTTTAGGGTTTAGGGTTTAGGGTTTAGGGTTTAGGGTTTAGGGTTTAGGGTTTAGGGTTTAGGGTTTAGGGTTTAGGGTTTAGGGTTTAGGGTTTAGGGTTTAGGGTTTAGGGTTTAGGGTTTAGGGTTTAGGGTTTAGGGTTTAGGGTTTAGGGTTTAGGGTTTAGGGTTTAGGGTTTAGGGTTTAGGGTTTAGGGTTTAGGGTTTAGGGTTTAGGGTTTAGGGTTTAGGGTTTAGGGTTTAGGGTTTAGGGTTTAGGGTTTAGGGTTTAGGGTTTAGGGTTTAGGGTTTAGGGTTTAGGGTTTAGGGTTTAGGGTTTAGGGTTTAGGGTTTAGGGTTTAGGGTTTAGGGTTTAGGGTTTAGGGTTTAGGGTTTAGGGTTTAGGGTTTAGGGTTTAGGGTTTAGGGTTTAGGGTTTAGGGTTTAGGGTTTAGGGTTTAGGGTTTAGGGTTTAGGGTTTAGGGTTTAGGGTTTAGGGTTTAGGGTTTAGGGTTTAGGGTTTAGGGTTTAGGGTTTAGGGTTTAGGGTTTAGGGTTTAGGGTTTAGGGTTTAGGGTTTAGGGTTTAGGGTTTAGGGTTTAGGGTTTAGGGTTTAGGGTTTAGGGTTTAGGGTTTAGGGTTTAGGGTTTAGGGTTTAGGGTTTAGGGTTTAGGGTTTAGGGTTTAGGGTTTAGGGTTTAGGGTTTAGGGTTTAGGGTTTAGGGTTTAGGGTTTAGGGTTTAGGGTTTAGGGTTTAGGGTTTAGGGTTTAGGGTTTAGGGTTTAGGGTTTAGGGTTTAGGGTTTAGGGTTTAGGGTTTAGGGTTTAGGGTTTAGGGTTTAGGGTTTAGGGTTTAGGGTTTAGGGTTTAGGGTTTAGGGTTTAGGGTTTAGGGTTTAGGGTTTAGGGTTTAGGGTTTAGGGTTTAGGGTTTAGGGTTTAGGGTTTAGGGTTTAGGGTTTAGGGTTTAGGGTTTAGGGTTTAGGGTTTAGGGTTTAGGGTTTAGGGTTTAGGGTTTAGGGTTTAGGGTTTAGGGTTTAGGGTTTAGGGTTTAGGGTTTAGGGTTTAGGGTTTAGGGTTTAGGGTTTAGGGTTTAGGGTTTAGGGTTTAGGGTTTAGGGTTTAGGGTTTAGGGTTTAGGGTTTAGGGTTTAGGGTTTAGGGTTTAGGGTTTAGGGTTTAGGGTTTAGGGTTTAGGGTTTAGGGTTTAGGGTTTAGGGTTTAGGGTTTAGGGTTTAGGGTTTAGGGTTTAGGGTTTAGGGTTTAGGGTTTAGGGTTTAGGGTTTAGGGTTTAGGGTTTAGGGTTTAGGGTTTAGGGTTTAGGGTTTAGGGTTTAGGGTTTAGGGTTTAGGGTTTAGGGTTTAGGGTTTAGGGTTTAGGGTTTAGGGTTTAGGGTTTAGGGTTTAGGGTTTAGGGTTTAGGGTTTAGGGTTTAGGGTTTAGGGTTTAGGGTTTAGGGTTTAGGGTTTAGGGTTTAGGGTTTAGGGTTTAGGGTTTAGGGTTTAGGGTTTAGGGTTTAGGGTTTAGGGTTTAGGGTTTAGGGTTTAGGGTTTAGGGTTTAGGGTTTAGGGTTTAGGGTTTAGGGTTTAGGGTTTAGGGTTTAGGGTTTAGGGTTTAGGGTTTAGGGTTTAGGGTTTAGGGTTTAGGGTTTAGGGTTTAGGGTTTAGGGTTTAGGGTTTAGGGTTTAGGGTTTAGGGTTTAGGGTTTAGGGTTTAGGGTTTAGGGTTTAGGGTTTAGGGTTTAGGGTTTAGGGTTTAGGGTTTAGGGTTTAGGGTTTAGGGTTTAGGGTTTAGGGTTTAGGGTTTAGGGTTTAGGGTTTAGGGTTTAGGGTTTAGGGTTTAGGGTTTAGGGTTTAGGGTTTAGGGTTTAGGGTTTAGGGTTTAGGGTTTAGGGTTTAGGGTTTAGGGTTTAGGGTTTAGGGTTTAGGGTTTAGGGTTTAGGGTTTAGGGTTTAGGGTTTAGGGTTTAGGGTTTAGGGTTTAGGGTTTAGGGTTTAGGGTTTAGGGTTTAGGGTTTAGGGTTTAGGGTTTAGGGTTTAGGGTTTAGGGTTTAGGGTTTAGGGTTTAGGGTTTAGGGTTTAGGGTTTAGGGTTTAGGGTTTAGGGTTTAGGGTTTAGGGTTTAGGGTTTAGGGTTTAGGGTTTAGGGTTTAGGGTTTAGGGTTTAGGGTTTAGGGTTTAGGGTTTAGGGTTTAGGGTTTAGGGTTTAGGGTTTAGGGTTTAGGGTTTAGGGTTTAGGGTTTAGGGTTTAGGGTTTAGGGTTTAGGGTTTAGGGTTTAGGGTTTAGGGTTTAGGGTTTAGGGTTTAGGGTTTAGGGTTTAGGGTTTAGGGTTTAGGGTTTAGGGTTTAGGGTTTAGGGTTTAGGGTTTAGGGTTTAGGGTTTAGGGTTTAGGGTTTAGGGTTTAGGGTTTAGGGTTTAGGGTTTAGGGTTTAGGGTTTAGGGTTTAGGGTTTAGGGTTTAGGGTTTAGGGTTTAGGGTTTAGGGTTTAGGGTTTAGGGTTTAGGGTTTAGGGTTTAGGGTTTAGGGTTTAGGGTTTAGGGTTTAGGGTTTAGGGTTTAGGGTTTAGGGTTTAGGGTTTAGGGTTTAGGGTTTAGGGTTTAGGGTTTAGGGTTTAGGGTTTAGGGTTTAGGGTTTAGGGTTTAGGGTTTAGGGTTTAGGGTTTAGGGTTTAGGGTTTAGGGTTTAGGGTTTAGGGTTTAGGGTTTAGGGTTTAGGGTTTAGGGTTTAGGGTTTAGGGTTTAGGGTTTAGGGTTTAGGGTTTAGGGTTTAGGGTTTAGGGTTTAGGGTTTAGGGTTTAGGGTTTAGGGTTTAGGGTTTAGGGTTTAGGGTTTAGGGTTTAGGGTTTAGGGTTTAGGGTTTAGGGTTTAGGGTTTAGGGTTTAGGGTTTAGGGTTTAGGGTTTAGGGTTTAGGGTTTAGGGTTTAGGGTTTAGGGTTTAGGGTTTAGGGTTTAGGGTTTAGGGTTTAGGGTTTAGGGTTTAGGGTTTAGGGTTTAGGGTTTAGGGTTTAGGGTTTAGGGTTTAGGGTTTAGGGTTTAGGGTTTAGGGTTTAGGGTTTAGGGTTTAGGGTTATAGGGTTTAGGGTTTAGGGTTTAGGGTTTAGGGTTTAGGGTTTAGGGTTTAGGGTTTAGGGTTTAGGGTTTAGGGTTTAGGGTTTAGGGTTTAGGGTTTAGGGTTTAGGGTTTAGGGTTTAGGGTTTAGGGTTTAGGGTTTAGGGTTTAGGGTTTAGGGTTTAGGGTTTAGGGTTTAGGGTTTAGGGTTTAGGGTTTAGGGTTTAGGGTTTAGGGTTTAGGGTTTAGGGTTTAGGGTTTAGGGTTTAGGGTTTAGGGTTTAGGGTTTAGGGTTTAGGGTTTAGGGTTTAGGGTTTAGGGTTTAGGGTTTAGGGTTTAGGGTTTAGGGTTTAGGGTTTAGGGTTTAGGGTTTAGGGTTTAGGGTTTAGGGTTTAGGGTTTAGGGTTTAGGGTTTAGGGTTTAGGGTTTAGGGTTTAGGGTTTAGGGTTTAGGGTTTAGGGTTTAGGGTTTAGGGTTTAGGGTTTAGGGTTTAGGGTTTAGGGTTTAGGGTTTAGGGTTTAGGGTTTAGGGTTTAGGGTTTAGGGTTTAGGGTTTAGGGTTTAGGGTTTAGGGTTTAGGGTTTAGGGTTTAGGGTTTAGGGTTTAGGGTTTAGGGTTTAGGGTTTAGGGTTTAGGGTTTAGGGTTTAGGGTTTAGGGTTTAGGGTTTAGGGTTTAGGGTTTAGGGTTTAGGGTTTAGGGTTTAGGGTTTAGGGTTTAGGGTTTAGGGTTTAGGGTTTAGGGTTTAGGGTTTAGGGTTTAGGGTTTAGGGTTTAGGGTTTAGGGTTTAGGGTTTAGGGTTTAGGGTTTAGGGTTTAGGGTTTAGGGTTTAGGGTTTAGGGTTTAGGGTTTAGGGTTTAGGGTTTAGGGTTTAGGGTTTAGGGTTTAGGGTTTAGGGTTTAGGGTTTAGGGTTTAGGGTTTAGGGTTTAGGGTTTAGGGTTTAGGGTTTAGGGTTTAGGGTTTAGGGTTTAGGGTTTAGGGTTTAGGGTTTAGGGTTTAGGGTTTAGGGTTTAGGGTTTAGGGTTTAGGGTTTAGGGTTTAGGGTTTAGGGTTTAGGGTTTAGGGTTTAGGGTTTAGGGTTTAGGGTTTAGGGTTTAGGGTTTAGGGTTTAGGGTTTAGGGTTTAGGGTTTAGGGTTTAGGGTTTAGGGTTTAGGGTTTAGGGTTTAGGGTTTAGGGTTTAGGGTTTAGGGTTTAGGGTTTAGGGTTTAGGGTTTAGGGTTTAGGGTTTAGGGTTTAGGGTTTAGGGTTTAGGGTTTAGGGTTTAGGGTTTAGGGTTTAGGGTTTAGGGTTTAGGGTTTAGGGTTTAGGGTTTAGGGTTTAGGGTTTAGGGTTTAGGGTTTAGGGTTTAGGGTTTAGGGTTTAGGGTTTAGGGTTTAGGGTTTAGGGTTTAGGGTTTAGGGTTTAGGGTTTAGGGTTTAGGGTTTAGGGTTTAGGGTTTAGGGTTTAGGGTTTAGGGTTTAGGGTTTAGGGTTTAGGGTTTAGGGTTTAGGGTTTAGGGTTTAGGGTTTAGGGTTTAGGGTTTAGGGTTTAGGGTTTAGGGTTTAGGGTTTAGGGTTTAGGGTTTAGGGTTTAGGGTTTAGGGTTTAGGGTTTAGGGTTTAGGGTTTAGGGTTTAGGGTTTAGGGTTTAGGGTTTAGGGTTTAGGGTTTAGGGTTTAGGGTTTAGGGTTTAGGGTTTAGGGTTTAGGGTTTAGGGTTTAGGGTTTAGGGTTTAGGGTTTAGGGTTTAGGGTTTAGGGTTTAGGGTTTAGGGTTTAGGGTTTAGGGTTTAGGGTTTAGGGTTTAGGGTTTAGGGTTTAGGGTTTAGGGTTTAGGGTTTAGGGTTTAGGGTTTAGGGTTTAGGGTTTAGGGTTTAGGGTTTAGGGTTTAGGGTTTAGGGTTTAGGGTTTAGGGTTTAGGGTTTAGGGTTTAGGGTTTAGGGTTTAGGGTTTAGGGTTTAGGGTTTAGGGTTTAGGGTTTAGGGTTTAGGGTTTAGGGTTTAGGGTTTAGGGTTTAGGGTTTAGGGTTTAGGGTTTAGGGTTTAGGGTTTAGGGTTTAGGGTTTAGGGTTTAGGGTTTAGGGTTTAGGGTTTAGGGTTTAGGGTTTAGGGTTTAGGGTTTAGGGTTTAGGGTTTAGGGTTTAGGGTTTAGGGTTTAGGGTTTAGGGTTTAGGGTTTAGGGTTTAGGGTTTAGGGTTTAGGGTTTAGGGTTTAGGGTTTAGGGTTTAGGGTTTAGGGTTTAGGGTTTAGGGTTTAGGGTTTAGGGTTTAGGGTTTAGGGTTTAGGGTTTAGGGTTTAGGGTTTAGGGTTTAGGGTTTAGGGTTTAGGGTTTAGGGTTTAGGGTTTAGGGTTTAGGGTTTAGGGTTTAGGGTTTAGGGTTTAGGGTTTAGGGTTTAGGGTTTAGGGTTTAGGGTTTAGGGTTTAGGGTTTAGGGTTTAGGGTTTAGGGTTTAGGGTTTAGGGTTTAGGGTTTAGGGTTTAGGGTTTAGGGTTTAGGGTTTAGGGTTTAGGGTTTAGGGTTTAGGGTTTAGGGTTTAGGGTTTAGGGTTTAGGGTTTAGGGTTTAGGGTTTAGGGTTTAGGGTTTAGGGTTTAGGGTTTAGGGTTTAGGGTTTAGGGTTTAGGGTTTAGGGTTTAGGGTTTAGGGTTTAGGGTTTAGGGTTTAGGGTTTAGGGTTTAGGGTTTAGGGTTTAGGGTTTAGGGTTTAGGGTTTAGGGTTTAGGGTTTAGGGTTTAGGGTTTAGGGTTTAGGGTTTAGGGTTTAGGGTTTAGGGTTTAGGGTTTAGGGTTTAGGGTTTAGGGTTTAGGGTTTAGGGTTTAGGGTTTAGGGTTTAGGGTTTAGGGTTTAGGGTTTAGGGTTTAGGGTTTAGGGTTTAGGGTTTAGGGTTTAGGGTTTAGGGTTTAGGGTTTAGGGTTTAGGGTTTAGGGTTTAGGGTTTAGGGTTTAGGGTTTAGGGTTTAGGGTTTAGGGTTTAGGGTTTAGGGTTTAGGGTTTAGGGTTTAGGGTTTAGGGTTTAGGGTTTAGGGTTTAGGGTTTAGGGTTTAGGGTTTAGGGTTTAGGGTTTAGGGTTTAGGGTTTAGGGTTTAGGGTTTAGGGTTTAGGGTTTAGGGTTTAGGGTTTAGGGTTTAGGGTTTAGGGTTTAGGGTTTAGGGTTTAGGGTTTAGGGTTTAGGGTTTAGGGTTTAGGGTTTAGGGTTTAGGGTTTAGGGTTTAGGGTTTAGGGTTTAGGGTTTAGGGTTTAGGGTTTAGGGTTTAGGGTTTAGGGTTTAGGGTTTAGGGTTTAGGGTTTAGGGTTTAGGGTTTAGGGTTTAGGGTTTAGGGTTTAGGGTTTAGGGTTTAGGGTTTAGGGTTTAGGGTTTAGGGTTTAGGGTTTAGGGTTTAGGGTTTAGGGTTTAGGGTTTAGGGTTTAGGGTTTAGGGTTTAGGGTTTAGGGTTTAGGGTTTAGGGTTTAGGGTTTAGGGTTTAGGGTTTAGGGTTTAGGGTTTAGGGTTTAGGGTTTAGGGTTTAGGGTTTAGGGTTTAGGGTTTAGGGTTTAGGGTTTAGGGTTTAGGGTTTAGGGTTTAGGGTTTAGGGTTTAGGGTTTAGGGTTTAGGGTTTAGGGTTTAGGGTTTAGGGTTTAGGGTTTAGGGTTTAGGGTTTAGGGTTTAGGGTTTAGGGTTTAGGGTTTAGGGTTTAGGGTTTAGGGTTTAGGGTTTAGGGTTTAGGGTTTAGGGTTTAGGGTTTAGGGTTTAGGGTTTAGGGTTTAGGGTTTAGGGTTTAGGGTTTAGGGTTTAGGGTTTAGGGTTTAGGGTTTAGGGTTTAGGGTTTAGGGTTTAGGGTTTAGGGTTTAGGGTTTAGGGTTTAGGGTTTAGGGTTTAGGGTTTAGGGTTTAGGGTTTAGGGTTTAGGGTTTAGGGTTTAGGGTTTAGGGTTTAGGGTTTAGGGTTTAGGGTTTAGGGTTTAGGGTTTAGGGTTTAGGGTTTAGGGTTTAGGGTTTAGGGTTTAGGGTTTAGGGTTTAGGGTTTAGGGTTTAGGGTTTAGGGTTTAGGGTTTAGGGTTTAGGGTTTAGGGTTTAGGGTTTAGGGTTTAGGGTTTAGGGTTTAGGGTTTAGGGTTTAGGGTTTAGGGTTTA
Organism: Solanum bulbocastanum; assembly: GCA_037074985.1. NCBI lineage: Eukaryota > Viridiplantae > Streptophyta > Magnoliopsida > Solanales > Solanaceae > Solanum > Solanum bulbocastanum. The sequence goes on from CM073605.1 coordinate 61,338,453, forward strand.
GGGTTTAGGGTTTAGGGTTTAGGGTTTAGGGTTTAGGGTTTAGGGTTTAGGGTTTAGGGTTTAGGGTTTAGGGTTTAGGGTTTAGGGTTTAGGGTTTAGGGTTTAGGGTTTAGGGTTTAGGGTTTAGGGTTTAGGGTTTAGGGTTTAGGGTTTAGGGTTTAGGGTTTAGGGTTTAGGGTTTAGGGTTTAGGGTTTAGGGTTTAGGGTTTAGGGTTTAGGGTTTAGGGTTTAGGGTTTAGGGTTTAGGGTTTAGGGTTTAGGGTTTAGGGTTTAGGGTTTAGGGTTTAGGGTTTAGGGTTTAGGGTTTAGGGTTTAGGGTTTAGGGTTTAGGGTTTAGGGTTTAGGGTTTAGGGTTTAGGGTTTAGGGTTTAGGGTTTAGGGTTTAGGGTTTAGGGTTTAGGGTTTAGGGTTTAGGGTTTAGGGTTTAGGGTTTAGGGTTTAGGGTTTAGGGTTTAGGGTTTAGGGTTTAGGGTTTAGGGTTTAGGGTTTAGGGTTTAGGGTTTAGGGTTTAGGGTTTAGGGTTTAGGGTTTAGGGTTTAGGGTTTAGGGTTTAGGGTTTAGGGTTTAGGGTTTAGGGTTTAGGGTTTAGGGTTTAGGGTTTAGGGTTTAGGGTTTAGGGTTTAGGGTTTAGGGTTTAGGGTTTAGGGTTTAGGGTTTAGGGTTTAGGGTTTAGGGTTTAGGGTTTAGGGTTTAGGGTTTAGGGTTTAGGGTTTAGGGTTTAGGGTTTAGGGTTTAGGGTTTAGGGTTTAGGGTTTAGGGTTTAGGGTTTAGGGTTTAGGGTTTAGGGTTTAGGGTTTAGGGTTTAGGGTTTAGGGTTTAGGGTTTAGGGTTTAGGGTTTAGGGTTTAGGGTTTAGGGTTTAGGGTTTAGGGTTTAGGGTTTAGGGTTTAGGGTTTAGGGTTTAGGGTTTAGGGTTTAGGGTTTAGGGTTTAGGGTTTAGGGTTTAGGGTTTAGGGTTTAGGGTTTAGGGTTTAGGGTTTAGGGTTTAGGGTTTAGGGTTTAGGGTTTAGGGTTTAGGGTTTAGGGTTTAGGGTTTAGGGTTTAGGGTTTAGGGTTTAGGGTTTAGGGTTTAGGGTTTAGGGTTTAGGGTTTAGGGTTTAGGGTTTAGGGTTTAGGGTTTAGGGTTTAGGGTTTAGGGTTTAGGGTTTAGGGTTTAGGGTTTAGGGTTTAGGGTTTAGGGTTTAGGGTTTAGGGTTTAGGGTTTAGGGTTTAGGGTTTAGGGTTTAGGGTTTAGGGTTTAGGGTTTAGGGTTTAGGGTTTAGGGTTTAGGGTTTAGGGTTTAGGGTTTAGGGTTTAGGGTTTAGGGTTTAGGGTTTAGGGTTTAGGGTTTAGGGTTTAGGGTTTAGGGTTTAGGGTTTAGGGTTTAGGGTTTAGGGTTTAGGGTTTAGGGTTTAGGGTTTAGGGTTTAGGGTTTAGGGTTTAGGGTTTAGGGTTTAGGGTTTAGGGTTTAGGGTTTAGGGTTTAGGGTTTAGGGTTTAGGGTTTAGGGTTTAGGGTTTAGGGTTTAGGGTTTAGGGTTTAGGGTTTAGGGTTTAGGGTTTAGGGTTTAGGGTTTAGGGTTTAGGGTTTAGGGTTTAGGGTTTAGGGTTTAGGGTTTAGGGTTTAGGGTTTAGGGTTTAGGGTTTAGGGTTTAGGGTTTAGGGTTTAGGGTTTAGGGTTTAGGGTTTAGGGTTTAGGGTTTAGGGTTTAGGGTTTAGGGTTTAGGGTTTAGGGTTTAGGGTTTAGGGTTTAGGGTTTAGGGTTTAGGGTTTAGGGTTTAGGGTTTAGGGTTTAGAGGTTTAGGGTTTAGGGTTTAGGGTTTAGGGTTTAGGGTTTAGGGTTTAGGGTTTAGGGTTTAGGGTTTAGGGTTTAGGGTTTAGGGTTTAGGGTTTAGGGTTTAGGGTTTAGGGTTTAGGGTTTAGGGTTTAGGGTTTAGGGTTTAGGGTTTAGGGTTTAGGGTTTAGGGTTTAGGGTTTAGGGTTTAGGGTTTAGGGTTTAGGGTTTAGGGTTTAGGGTTTAGGGTTTAGGGTTTAGGGTTTAGGGTTTAGGGTTTAGGGTTTAGGGTTTAGGGTTTAGGGTTTAGGGTTTAGGGTTTAGGGTTTAGGGTTTAGGGTTTAGGGTTTAGGGTTTAGGGTTTAGGGTTTAGGGTTTAGGGTTTAGGGTTTAGGGTTTAGGGTTTAGGGTTTAGGGTTTAGGGTTTAGGGTTTAGGGTTTAGGGTTTAGGGTTTAGGGTTTAGGGTTTAGGGTTTAGGGTTTAGGGTTTAGGGTTTAGGGTTTAGGGTTTAGGGTTTAGGGTTTAGGGTTTAGGGTTTAGGGTTTAGGGTTTAGGGTTTAGGGTTTAGGGTTTAGGGTTTAGGGTTTAGGGTTTAGGGTTTAGGGTTTAGGGTTTAGGGTTTAGGGTTTAGGGTTTAGGGTTTAGGGTTTAGGGTTTAGGGTTTAGGGTTTAGGGTTTAGGGTTTAGGGTTTAGGGTTTAGGGTTTAGGGTTTAGGGTTTAGGGTTTAGGGTTTAGGGTTTAGGGTTTAGGGTTTAGGGTTTAGGGTTTAGGGTTTAGGGTTTAGGGTTTAGGGTTTAGGGTTTAGGGTTTAGGGTTTAGGGTTTAGGGTTTAGGGTTTAGGGTTTAGGGTTTAGGGTTTAGGGTTTAGGGTTTAGGGTTTAGGGTTTAGGGTTTAGGGTTTAGGGTTTAGGGTTTAGGGTTTAGGGTTTAGGGTTTAGGGTTTAGGGTTTAGGGTTTAGGGTTTAGGGTTTAGGGTTTAGGGTTTAGGGTTTAGGGTTTAGGGTTTAGGGTTTAGGGTTTAGGGTTTAGGGTTTAGGGTTTAGGGTTTAGGGTTTAGGGTTTAGGGTTTAGGGTTTAGGGTTTAGGGTTTAGGGTTTAGGGTTTAGGGTTTAGGGTTTAGGGTTTAGGGTTTAGGGTTTAGGGTTTAGGGTTTAGGGTTTAGGGTTTAGGGTTTAGGGTTTAGGGTTTAGGGTTTAGGGTTTAGGGTTTAGGGTTTAGGGTTTAGGGTTTAGGGTTTAGGGTTTAGGGTTTAGGGTTTAGGGTTTAGGGTTTAGGGTTTAGGGTTTAGGGTTTAGGGTTTAGGGTTTAGGGTTTAGGGTTTAGGGTTTAGGGTTTAGGGTTTAGGGTTTAGGGTTTAGGGTTTAGGGTTTAGGGTTTAGGGTTTAGGGTTTAGGGTTTAGGGTTTAGGGTTTAGGGTTTAGGGTTTAGGGTTTAGGGTTTAGGGTTTAGGGTTTAGGGTTTAGGGTTTAGGGTTTAGGGTTTAGGGTTTAGGGTTTAGGGTTTAGGGTTTAGGGTTTAGGGTTTAGGGTTTAGGGTTTAGGGTTTAGGGTTTAGGGTTTAGGGTTTAGGGTTTAGGGTTTAGGGTTTAGGGTTTAGGGTTTAGGGTTTAGGGTTTAGGGTTTAGGGTTTAGGGTTTAGGGTTTAGGGTTTAGGGTTTAGGGTTTAGGGTTTAGGGTTTAGGGTTTAGGGTTTAGGGTTTAGGGTTTAGGGTTTAGGGTTTAGGGTTTAGGGTTTAGGGTTTAGGGTTTAGGGTTTAGGGTTTAGGGTTTAGGGTTTAGGGTTTAGGGTTTAGGGTTTAGGGTTTAGGGTTTAGGGTTTAGGGTTTAGGGTTTAGGGTTTAGGGTTTAGGGTTTAGGGTTTAGGGTTTAGGGTTTAGGGTTTAGGGTTTAGGGTTTAGGGTTTAGGGTTTAGGGTTTAGGGTTTAGGGTTTAGGGTTTAGGGTTTAGGGTTTAGGGTTTAGGGTTTAGGGTTTAGGGTTTAGGGTTTAGGGTTTAGGGTTTAGGGTTTAGGGTTTAGGGTTTAGGGTTTAGGGTTTAGGGTTTAGGGTTTAGGGTTTAGGGTTTAGGGTTTAGGGTTTAGGGTTTAGGGTTTAGGGTTTAGGGTTTAGGGTTTAGGGTTTAGGGTTTAGGGTTTAGGGTTTAGGGTTTAGGGTTTAGGGTTTAGGGTTTAGGGTTTAGGGTTTAGGGTTTAGGGTTTAGGGTTTAGGGTTTAGGGTTTAGGGTTTAGGGTTTAGGGTTTAGGGTTTAGGGTTTAGGGTTTAGGGTTTAGGGTTTAGGGTTTAGGGTTTAGGGTTTAGGGTTTAGGGTTTAGGGTTTAGGGTTTAGGGTTTAGGGTTTAGGGTTTAGGGTTTAGGGTTTAGGGTTTAGGGTTTAGGGTTTAGGGTTTAGGGTTTAGGGTTTAGGGTTTAGGGTTTAGGGTTTAGGGTTTAGGGTTTAGGGTTTAGGGTTTAGGGTTTAGGGTTTAGGGTTTAGGGTTTAGGGTTTAGGGTTTAGGGTTTAGGGTTTAGGGTTTAGGGTTTAGGGTTTAGGGTTTATGGGTTTAGGGTTTAGGGTTTAGGGTTTAGGGTTTAGGGTTTAGGGTTTAGGGTTTAGGGTTTAGGGTTTAGGGTTTAGGGTTTAGGGTTTAGGGTTTAGGGTTTAGGGTTTAGGGTTTAGGGTTTAGGGTTTAGGGTTTAGGGTTTAGGGTTTAGGGTTTAGGGTTTAGGGTTTAGGGTTTAGGGTTTAGGGTTTAGGGTTTAGGGTTTAGGGTTTAGGGTTTAGGGTTTAGGGTTTAGGGTTTAGGGTTTAGGGTTTAGGGTTTAGGGTTTAGGGTTTAGGGTTTAGGGTTTAGGGTTTAGGGTTTAGGGTTTAGGGTTTAGGGTTTAGGGTTTAGGGTTTAGGGTTTAGGGTTTAGGGTTTAGGGTTTAGGGTTTAGGGTTTAGGGTTTAGGGTTTAGGGTTTAGGGTTTAGGGTTTAGGGTTTAGGGTTTAGGGTTTAGGGTTTAGGGTTTAGGGTTTAGGGTTTAGGGTTTAGGGTTTAGGGTTTAGGGTTTAGGGTTTAGGGTTTAGGGTTTAGGGTTTAGGGTTTAGGGTTTAGGGTTTAGGGTTTAGGGTTTAGGGTTTAGGGTTTAGGGTTTAGGGTTTAGGGTTTAGGGTTTAGGGTTTAGGGTTTAGGGTTTAGGGTTTAGGGTTTAGGGTTTAGGGTTTAGGGTTTAGGGTTTAGGGTTTAGGGTTTAGGGTTTAGGGTTTAGGGTTTAGGGTTTAGGGTTTAGGGTTTAGGGTTTAGGGTTTAGGGTTTAGGGTTTAGGGTTTAGGGTTTAGGGTTTAGGGTTTAGGGTTTAGGGTTTAGGGTTTAGGGTTTAGGGTTTAGGGTTTAGGGTTTAGGGTTTAGGGTTTAGGGTTTAGGGTTTAGGGTTTAGGGTTTAGGGTTTAGGGTTTAGGGTTTAGGGTTTAGGGTTTAGGGTTTAGGGTTTAGGGTTTAGGGTTTAGGGTTTAGGGTTTAGGGTTTAGGGTTTAGGGTTTAGGGTTTAGGGTTTAGGGTTTAGGGTTTAGGGTTTAGGGTTTAGGGTTTAGGGTTTAGGGTTTAGGGTTTAGGGTTTAGGGTTTAGGGTTTAGGGTTTAGGGTTTAGGGTTTAGGGTTTAGGGTTTAGGGTTTAGGGTTTAGGGTTTAGGGTTTAGGGTTTAGGGTTTAGGGTTTAGGGTTTAGGGTTTAGGGT
>CM073605.1:61354397-61361897 GCA_037074985.1 Solanum bulbocastanum
TAAACCCTAAACCCTAAACCCTAAACCCTAAACCCTAAACCCTAAACCCTAAACCCTAAACCCTAAACCCTAAACCCTAAACCCTAAACCCTAAACCCTAAACCCTAAACCCTAAACCCTAAACCCTAAACCCTAAACCCTAAACCCTAAACCCTAAACCCTAAACCCTAAACCCTAAACCCTAAACCCTAAACCCTAAACCCTAAACCCTAAACCCTAAACCCTAAACCCTAAACCCTAAACCCTAAACCCTAAACCCTAAACCCTAAACCCTAAACCCTAAACCCTAAACCCTAAACCCTAAACCCTAAACCCTAAACCCTAAACCCTAAACCCTAAACCCTAAACCCTAAACCCTAAACCCTAAACCCTAAACCCTAAACCCTAAACCCTAAACCCTAAACCCTAAACCCTAAACCCTAAACCCTAAACCCTAAACCCTAAACCCTAAACCCTAAACCCTAAACCCTAAACCCTAAACCCTAAACCCTAAACCCTAAACCCTAAACCCTAAACCCTAAACCCTAAACCCTAAACCCTAAACCCTAAACCCTAAACCCTAAACCCTAAACCCTAAACCCTAAACCCTAAACCCTAAACCCTAAACCCTAAACCCTAAACCCTAAACCCTAAACCCTAAACCCTAAACCCTAAACCCTAAACCCTAAACCCTAAACCCTAAACCCTAAACCCTAAACCCTAAACCCTAAACCCTAAACCCTAAACCCTAAACCCTAAACCCTAAACCCTAAACCCTAAACCCTAAACCCTAAACCCTAAACCCTAAACCCTAAACCCTAAACCCTAAACCCTAAACCCTAAACCCTAAACCCTAAACCCTAAACCCTAAACCCTAAACCCTAAACCCTAAACCCTAAACCCTAAACCCTAAACCCTAAACCCTAAACCCTAAACCCTAAACCCTAAACCCTAAACCCTAAACCCTAAACCCTAAACCCTAAACCCTAAACCCTAAACCCTAAACCCTAAACCCTAAACCCTAAACCCTAAACCCTAAACCCTAAACCCTAAACCCTAAACCCTAAACCCTAAACCCTAAACCCTAAACCCTAAACCCTAAACCCTAAACCCTAAACCCTAAACCCTAAACCCTAAACCCTAAACCCTAAACCCTAAACCCTAAACCCTAAACCCTAAACCCTAAACCCTAAACCCTAAACCCTAAACCCTAAACCCTAAACCCTAAACCCTAAACCCTAAACCCTAAACCCTAAACCCTAAACCCTAAACCCTAAACCCTAAACCCTAAACCCTAAACCCTAAACCCTAAACCCTAAACCCTAAACCCTAAACCCTAAACCCTAAACCCTAAACCCTAAACCCTAAACCCTAAACCCTAAACCCTAAACCCTAAACCCTAAACCCTAAACCCTAAACCCTAAACCCTAAACCCTAAACCCTAAACCCTAAACCCTAAACCCTAAACCCTAAACCCTAAACCCTAAACCCTAAACCCTAAACCCTAAACCCTAAACCCTAAACCCTAAACCCTAAACCCTAAACCCTAAACCCTAAACCCTAAACCCTAAACCCTAAACCCTAAACCCTAAACCCTAAACCCTAAACCCTAAACCCTAAACCCTAAACCCTAAACCCTAAACCCTAAACCCTAAACCCTAAACCCTAAACCCTAAACCCTAAACCCTAAACCCTAAACCCTAAACCCTAAACCCTAAACCCTAAACCCTAAACCCTAAACCCTAAACCCTAAACCCTAAACCCTAAACCCTAAACCCTAAACCCTAAACCCTAAACCCTAAACCCTAAACCCTAAACCCTAAACCCTAAACCCTAAACCCTAAACCCTAAACCCTAAACCCTAAACCCTAAACCCTAAACCCTAAACCCTAAACCCTAAACCCTAAACCCTAAACCCTAAACCCTAAACCCTAAACCCTAAACCCTAAACCCTAAACCCTAAACCCTAAACCCTAAACCCTAAACCCTAAACCCTAAACCCTAAACCCTAAACCCTAAACCCTAAACCCTAAACCCTAAACCCTAAACCCTAAACCCTAAACCCTAAACCCTAAACCCTAAACCCTAAACCCTAAACCCTAAACCCTAAACCCTAAACCCTAAACCCTAAACCCTAAACCCTAAACCCTAAACCCTAAACCCTAAACCCTAAACCCTAAACCCTAAACCCTAAACCCTAAACCCTAAACCCTAAACCCTAAACCCTAAACCCTAAACCCTAAACCCTAAACCCTAAACCCTAAACCCTAAACCCTAAACCCTAAACCCTAAACCCTAAACCCTAAACCCTAAACCCTAAACCCTAAACCCTAAACCCTAAACCCTAAACCCTAAACCCTAAACCCTAAACCCTAAACCCTAAACCCTAAACCCTAAACCCTAAACCCTAAACCCTAAACCCTAAACCCTAAACCCTAAACCCTAAACCCTAAACCCTAAACCCTAAACCCTAAACCCTAAACCCTAAACCCTAAACCCTAAACCCTAAACCCTAAACCCTAAACCCTAAACCCTAAACCCTAAACCCTAAACCCTAAACCCTAAACCCTAAACCCTAAACCCTAAACCCTAAACCCTAAACCCTAAACCCTAAACCCTAAACCCTAAACCCTAAACCCTAAACCCTAAACCCTAAACCCTAAACCCTAAACCCTAAACCCTAAACCCTAAACCCTAAACCCTAAACCCTAAACCCTAAACCCTAAACCCTAAACCCTAAACCCTAAACCCTAAACCCTAAACCCTAAACCCTAAACCCTAAACCCTAAACCCTAAACCCTAAACCCTAAACCCTAAACCCTAAACCCTAAACCCTAAACCCTAAACCCTAAACCCTAAACCCTAAACCCTAAACCCTAAACCCTAAACCCTAAACCCTAAACCCTAAACCCTAAACCCTAAACCCTAAACCCTAAACCCTAAACCCTAAACCCTAAACCCTAAACCCTAAACCCTAAACCCTAAACCCTAAACCCTAAACCCTAAACCCTAAACCCTAAACCCTAAACCCTAAACCCTAAACCCTAAACCCTAAACCCTAAACCCTAAACCCTAAACCCTAAACCCTAAACCCTAAACCCTAAACCCTAAACCCTAAACCCTAAACCCTAAACCCTAAACCCTAAACCCTAAACCCTAAACCCTAAACCCTAAACCCTAAACCCTAAACCCTAAACCCTAAACCCTAAACCCTAAACCCTAAACCCTAAACCCTAAACCCTAAACCCTAAACCCTAAACCCTAAACCCTAAACCCTAAACCCTAAACCCTAAACCCTAAACCCTAAACCCTAAACCCTAAACCCTAAACCCTAAACCCTAAACCCTAAACCCTAAACCCTAAACCCTAAACCCTAAACCCTAAACCCTAAACCCTAAACCCTAAACCCTAAACCCTAAACCCTAAACCCTAAACCCTAAACCCTAAACCCTAAACCCTAAACCCTAAACCCTAAACCCTAAACCCTAAACCCTAAACCCTAAACCCTAAACCCTAAACCCTAAACCCTAAACCCTAAACCCTAAACCCTAAACCCTAAACCCTAAACCCTAAACCCTAAACCCTAAACCCTAAACCCTAAACCCTAAACCCTAAACCCTAAACCCTAAACCCTAAACCCTAAACCCTAAACCCTAAACCCTAAACCCTAAACCCTAAACCCTAAACCCTAAACCCTAAACCCTAAACCCTAAACCCTAAACCCTAAACCCTAAACCCTAAACCCTAAACCCTAAACCCTAAACCCTAAACCCTAAACCCTAAACCCTAAACCCTAAACCCTAAACCCTAAACCCTAAACCCTAAACCCTAAACCCTAAACCCTAAACCCTAAACCCTAAACCCTAAACCCTAAACCCTAAACCCTAAACCCTAAACCCTAAACCCTAAACCCTAAACCCTAAACCCTAAACCCTAAACCCTAAACCCTAAACCCTAAACCCTAAACCCTAAACCCTAAACCCTAAACCCTAAACCCTAAACCCTAAACCCTAAACCCTAAACCCTAAACCCTAAACCCTAAACCCTAAACCCTAAACCCTAAACCCTAAACCCTAAACCCTAAACCCTAAACCCTAAACCCTAAACCCTAAACCCTAAACCCTAAACCCTAAACCCTAAACCCTAAACCCTAAACCCTAAACCCTAAACCCTAAACCCTAAACCCTAAACCCTAAACCCTAAACCCTAAACCCTAAACCCTAAACCCTAAACCCTAAACCCTAAACCCTAAACCCTAAACCCTAAACCCTAAACCCTAAACCCTAAACCCTAAACCCTAAACCCTAAACCCTAAACCCTAAACCCTAAACCCTAAACCCTAAACCCTAAACCCTAAACCCTAAACCCTAAACCCTAAACCCTAAACCCTAAACCCTAAACCCTAAACCCTAAACCCTAAACCCTAAACCCTAAACCCTAAACCCTAAACCCTAAACCCTAAACCCTAAACCCTAAACCCTAAACCCTAAACCCTAAACCCTAAACCCTAAACCCTAAACCCTAAACCCTAAACCCTAAACCCTAAACCCTAAACCCTAAACCCTAAACCCTAAACCCTAAACCCTAAACCCTAAACCCTAAACCCTAAACCCTAAACCCTAAACCCTAAACCCTAAACCCTAAACCCTAAACCCTAAACCCTAAACCCTAAACCCTAAACCCTAAACCCTAAACCCTAAACCCTAAACCCTAAACCCTAAACCCTAAACCCTAAACCCTAAACCCTAAACCCTAAACCCTAAACCCTAAACCCTAAACCCTAAACCCTAAACCCTAAACCCTAAACCCTAAACCCTAAACCCTAAACCCTAAACCCTAAACCCTAAACCCTAAACCCTAAACCCTAAACCCTAAACCCTAAACCCTAAACCCTAAACCCTAAACCCTAAACCCTAAACCCTAAACCCTAAACCCTAAACCCTAAACCCTAAACCCTAAACCCTAAACCCTAAACCCTAAACCCTAAACCCTAAACCCTAAACCCTAAACCCTAAACCCTAAACCCTAAACCCTAAACCCTAAACCCTAAACCCTAAACCCTAAACCCTAAACCCTAAACCCTAAACCCTAAACCCTAAACCCTAAACCCTAAACCCTAAACCCTAAACCCTAAACCCTAAACCCTAAACCCTAAACCCTAAACCCTAAACCCTAAACCCTAAACCCTAAACCCTAAACCCTAAACCCTAAACCCTAAACCCTAAACCCTAAACCCTAAACCCTAAACCCTAAACCCTAAACCCTAAACCCTAAACCCTAAACCCTAAACCCTAAACCCTAAACCCTAAACCCTAAACCCTAAACCCTAAACCCTAAACCCTAAACCCTAAACCCTAAACCCTAAACCCTAAACCCTAAACCCTAAACCCTAAACCCTAAACCCTAAACCCTAAACCCTAAACCCTAAACCCTAAACCCTAAACCCTAAACCCTAAACCCTAAACCCTAAACCCTAAACCCTAAACCCTAAACCCTAAACCCTAAACCCTAAACCCTAAACCCTAAACCCTAAACCCTAAACCCTAAACCCTAAACCCTAAACCCTAAACCCTAAACCCTAAACCCTAAACCCTAAACCCTAAACCCTAAACCCTAAACCCTAAACCCTAAACCCTAAACCCTAAACCCTAAACCCTAAACCCTAAACCCTAAACCCTAAACCCTAAACCCTAAACCCTAAACCCTAAACCCTAAACCCTAAACCCTAAACCCTAAACCCTAAACCCTAAACCCTAAACCCTAAACCCTAAACCCTAAACCCTAAACCCTAAACCCTAAACCCTAAACCCTAAACCCTAAACCCTAAACCCTAAACCCTAAACCCTAAACCCTAAACCCTAAACCCTAAACCCTAAACCCTAAACCCTAAACCCTAAACCCTAAACCCTAAACCCTAAACCCTAAACCCTAAACCCTAAACCCTAAACCCTAAACCCTAAACCCTAAACCCTAAACCCTAAACCCTAAACCCTAAACCCTAAACCCTAAACCCTAAACCCTAAACCCTAAACCCTAAACCCTAAACCCTAAACCCTAAACCCTAAACCCTAAACCCTAAACCCTAAACCCTAAACCCTAAACCCTAAACCCTAAACCCTAAACCCTAAACCCTAAACCCTAAACCCTAAACCCTAAACCCTAAACCCTAAACCCTAAACCCTAAACCCTAAACCCTAAACCCTAAACCCTAAACCCTAAACCCTAAACCCTAAACCCTAAACCCTAAACCCTAAACCCTAAACCCTAAACCCTAAACCCTAAACCCTAAACCCTAAACCCTAAACCCTAAACCCTAAACCCTAAACCCTAAACCCTAAACCCTAAACCCTAAACCCTAAACCCTAAACCCTAAACCCTAAACCCTAAACCCTAAACCCTAAACCCTAAACCCTAAACCCTAAACCCTAAACCCTAAACCCTAAACCCTAAACCCTAAACCCTAAACCCTAAACCCTAAACCCTAAACCCTAAACCCTAAACCCTAAACCCTAAACCCTAAACCCTAAACCCTAAACCCTAAACCCTAAACCCTAAACCCTAAACCCTAAACCCTAAACCCTAAACCCTAAACCCTAAACCCTAAACCCTAAACCCTAAACCCTAAACCCTAAACCCTAAACCCTAAACCCTAAACCCTAAACCCTAAACCCTAAACCCTAAACCCTAAACCCTAAACCCTAAACCCTAAACCCTAAACCCTAAACCCTAAACCCTAAACCCTAAACCCTAAACCCTAAACCCTAAACCCTAAACCCTAAACCCTAAACCCTAAACCCTAAACCCTAAACCCTAAACCCTAAACCCTAAACCCTAAACCCTAAACCCTAAACCCTAAACCCTAAACCCTAAACCCTAAACCCTAAACCCTAAACCCTAAACCCTAAACCCTAAACCCTAAACCCTAAACCCTAAACCCTAAACCCTAAACCCTAAACCCTAAACCCTAAACCCTAAACCCTAAACCCTAAACCCTAAACCCTAAACCCTAAACCCTAAACCCTAAACCCTAAACCCTAAACCCTAAACCCTAAACCCTAAACCCTAAACCCTAAACCCTAAACCCTAAACCCTAAACCCTAAACCCTAAACCCTAAACCCTAAACCCTAAACCCTAAACCCTAAACCCTAAACCCTAAACCCTAAACCCTAAACCCTAAACCCTAAACCCTAAACCCTAAACCCTAAACCCTAAACCCTAAACCCTAAACCCTAAACCCTAAACCCTAAACCCTAAACCCTAAACCCTAAACCCTAAACCCTAAACCCTAAACCCTAAACCCTAAACCCTAAACCCTAAACCCTAAACCCTAAACCCTAAACCCTAAACCCTAAACCCTAAACCCTAAACCCTAAACCCTAAACCCTAAACCCTAAACCCTAAACCCTAAACCCTAAACCCTAAACCCTAAACCCTAAACCCTAAACCCTAAACCCTAAACCCTAAACCCTAAACCCTAAACCCTAAACCCTAAACCCTAAACCCTAAACCCTAAACCCTAA
>CM073605.1:61372444-61387444 GCA_037074985.1 Solanum bulbocastanum
TAAACCTAACCTAAACCCTAAACCCTAAACCCTAAACCCTAAACCCTAAACCCTAAACCCTAAACCCCTAAACCCTAAACCCTAAACCCTAAACCCTAAACCCTAAACCCTAAACCCTAAACCCTAAACCCTAAACCCTAAACCCTAAACCCTAAACCCTAAACCCTAAACCCTAAACCCTAAACCCTAAACCCTAAACCCTAAACCCTAAACCCTAAACCCTAAACCCTAAACCCTAAACCCTAAACCCTAAACCCTAAACCCTAAACCCTAAACCCTAAACCCTAAACCCTAAACCCTAAACCCTAAACCCTAAACCCTAAACCCTAAACCCTAAACCCTAAACCCTAAACCCTAAACCCTAAACCCTAAACCCTAAACCCTAAACCCTAAACCCTAAACCCTAAACCCTAAACCCTAAACCCTAAACCCTAAACCCTAAACCCTAAACCCTAAACCCTAAACCCTAAACCCTAAACCCTAAACCCTAAACCCTAAACCCTAAACCCTAAACCCTAAACCCTAAACCCTAAACCCTAAACCCTAAACCCTAAACCCTAAACCCTAAACCCTAAACCCTAAACCCTAAACCCTAAACCCTAAACCCTAAACCCTAAACCCTAAACCCTAAACCCTAAACCCTAAACCCTAAACCCTAAACCCTAAACCCTAAACCCTAAACCCTAAACCCTAAACCCTAAACCCTAAACCCTAAACCCTAAACCCTAAACCCTAAACCCTAAACCCTAAACCCTAAACCCTAAACCCTAAACCCTAAACCCTAAACCCTAAACCCTAAACCCTAAACCCTAAACCCTAAACCCTAAACCCTAAACCCTAAACCCTAAACCCTAAACCCTAAACCCTAAACCCTAAACCCTAAACCCTAAACCCTAAACCCTAAACCCTAAACCCTAAACCCTAAACCTCTAAACCCTAAACCCTAAACCCTAAACCCTAAACCCTAAACCCTAAACCCTAAACCCTAAACCCTAAACCCTAAACCCTAAACCCTAAACCCTAAACCCTAAACCCTAAACCCTAAACCCTAAACCCTAAACCCTAAACCCTAAACCCTAAACCCTAAACCCTAAACCCTAAACCCTAAACCCTAAACCCTAAACCCTAAACCCTAAACCCTAAACCCTAAACCCTAAACCCTAAACCCTAAACCCTAAACCCTAAACCCTAAACCCTAAACCCTAAACCCTAAACCCTAAACCCTAAACCCTAAACCCTAAACCCTAAACCCTAAACCCTAAACCCTAAACCCTAAACCCTAAACCCTAAACCCTAAACCCTAAACCCTAAACCCTAAACCCTAAACCCTAAACCCTAAACCCTAAACCCTAAACCCTAAACCCTAAACCCTAAACCCTAAACCCTAAACCCTAAACCCTAAACCCTAAACCCTAAACCCTAAACCCTAAACCCTAAACCCTAAACCCTAAACCCTAAACCCTAAACCCTAAACCCTAAACCCTAAACCCTAAACCCTAAACCCTAAACCCTAAACCCTAAACCCTAAACCCTAAACCCTAAACCCTAAACCCTAAACCCTAAACCCTAAACCCTAAACCCTAAACCCTAAACCCTAAACCCTAAACCCTAAACCCTAAACCCTAAACCCTAAACCCTAAACCCTAAACCCTAAACCCTAAACCCTAAACCCTAAACCCTAAACCCTAAACCCTAAACCCTAAACCCTAAACCCTAAACCCTAAACCCTAAACCCTAAACCCTAAACCCTAAACCCTAAACCCTAAACCCTAAACCCTAAACCCTAAACCCTAAACCCTAAACCCTAAACCCTAAACCCTAAACCCTAAACCCTAAACCCTAAACCCTAAACCCTAAACCCTAAACCCTAAACCCTAAACCCTAAACCCTAAACCCTAAACCCTAAACCCTAAACCCTAAACCCTAAACCCTAAACCCTAAACCCTAAACCCTAAACCCTAAACCCTAAACCCTAAACCCTAAACCCTAAACCCTAAACCCTAAACCCTAAACCCTAAACCCTAAACCCTAAACCCTAAACCCTAAACCCTAAACCCTAAACCCTAAACCCTAAACCCTAAACCCTAAACCCTAAACCCTAAACCCTAAACCCTAAACCCTAAACCCTAAACCCTAAACCCTAAACCCTAAACCCTAAACCCTAAACCCTAAACCCTAAACCCTAAACCCTAAACCCTAAACCCTAAACCCTAAACCCTAAACCCTAAACCCTAAACCCTAAACCCTAAACCCTAAACCCTAAACCCTAAACCCTAAACCCTAAACCCTAAACCCTAAACCCTAAACCCTAAACCCTAAACCCTAAACCCTAAACCCTAAACCCTAAACCCTAAACCCTAAACCCTAAACCCTAAACCCTAAACCCTAAACCCTAAACCCTAAACCCTAAACCCTAAACCCTAAACCCTAAACCCTAAACCCTAAACCCTAAACCCTAAACCCTAAACCCTAAACCCTAAACCCTAAACCCTAAACCCTAAACCCTAAACCCTAAACCCTAAACCCTAAACCCTAAACCCTAAACCCTAAACCCTAAACCCTAAACCCTAAACCCTAAACCCTAAACCCTAAACCCTAAACCCTAAACCCTAAACCCTAAACCCTAAACCCTAAACCCTAAACCCTAAACCCTAAACCCTAAACCCTAAACCCTAAACCCTAAACCCTAAACCCTAAACCCTAAACCCTAAACCCTAAACCCTAAACCCTAAACCCTAAACCCTAAACCCTAAACCCTAAACCCTAAACCCTAAACCCTAAACCCTAAACCCTAAACCCTAAACCCTAAACCCTAAACCCTAAACCCTAAACCCTAAACCCTAAACCCTAAACCCTAAACCCTAAACCCTAAACCCTAAACCCTAAACCCTAAACCCTAAACCCTAAACCCTAAACCCTAAACCCTAAACCCTAAACCCTAAACCCTAAACCCTAAACCCTAAACCCTAAACCCTAAACCCTAAACCCTAAACCCTAAACCCTAAACCCTAAACCCTAAACCCTAAACCCTAAACCCTAAACCCTAAACCCTAAACCCTAAACCCTAAACCCTAAACCCTAAACCCTAAACCCTAAACCCTAAACCCTAAACCCTAAACCCTAAACCCTAAACCCTAAACCCTAAACCCTAAACCCTAAACCCTAAACCCTAAACCCTAAACCCTAAACCCTAAACCCTAAACCCTAAACCCTAAACCCTAAACCCTAAACCCTAAACCCTAAACCCTAAACCCTAAACCCTAAACCCTAAACCCTAAACCCTAAACCCTAAACCCTAAACCCTAAACCCTAAACCCTAAACCCTAAACCCTAAACCCTAAACCCTAAACCCTAAACCCTAAACCCTAAACCCTAAACCCTAAACCCTAAACCCTAAACCCTAAACCCTAAACCCTAAACCCTAAACCCTAAACCCTAAACCCTAAACCCTAAACCCTAAACCCTAAACCCTAAACCCTAAACCCTAAACCCTAAACCCTAAACCCTAAACCCTAAACCCTAAACCCTAAACCCTAAACCCTAAACCCTAAACCCTAAACCCTAAACCCTAAACCCTAAACCCTAAACCCTAAACCCTAAACCCTAAACCCTAAACCCTAAACCCTAAACCCTAAACCCTAAACCCTAAACCCTAAACCCTAAACCCTAAACCCTAAACCCTAAACCCTAAACCCTAAACCCTAAACCCTAAACCCTAAACCCTAAACCCTAAACCCTAAACCCTAAACCCTAAACCCTAAACCCTAAACCCTAAACCCTAAACCCTAAACCCTAAACCCTAAACCCTAAACCCTAAACCCTAAACCCTAAACCCTAAACCCTAAACCCTAAACCCTAAACCCTAAACCCTAAACCCTAAACCCTAAACCCTAAACCCTAAACCCTAAACCCTAAACCCTAAACCCTAAACCCTAAACCCTAAACCCTAAACCCTAAACCCTAAACCCTAAACCCTAAACCCTAAACCCTAAACCCTAAACCCTAAACCCTAAACCCTAAACCCTAAACCCTAAACCCTAAACCCTAAACCCTAAACCCTAAACCCTAAACCCTAAACCCTAAACCCTAAACCCTAAACCCTAAACCCTAAACCCTAAACCCTAAACCCTAAACCCTAAACCCTAAACCCTAAACCCTAAACCCTAAACCCTAAACCCTAAACCCTAAACCCTAAACCCTAAACCCTAAACCCTAAACCCTAAACCCTAAACCCTAAACCCTAAACCCTAAACCCTAAACCCTAAACCCTAAACCCTAAACCCTAAACCCTAAACCCTAAACCCTAAACCCTAAACCCTAAACCCTAAACCCTAAACCCTAAACCCTAAACCCTAAACCCTAAACCCTAAACCCTAAACCCTAAACCCTAAACCCTAAACCCTAAACCCTAAACCCTAAACCCTAAACCCTAAACCCTAAACCCTAAACCCTAAACCCTAAACCCTAAACCCTAAACCCTAAACCCTAAACCCTAAACCCTAAACCCTAAACCCTAAACCCTAAACCCTAAACCCTAAACCCTAAACCCTAAACCCTAAACCCTAAACCCTAAACCCTAAACCCTAAACCCTAAACCCTAAACCCTAAACCCTAAACCCTAAACCCTAAACCCTAAACCCTAAACCCTAAACCCTAAACCCTAAACCCTAAACCCTAAACCCTAAACCCTAAACCCTAAACCCTAAACCCTAAACCCTAAACCCTAAACCCTAAACCCTAAACCCTAAACCCTAAACCCTAAACCCTAAACCCTAAACCCTAAACCCTAAACCCTAAACCCTAAACCCTAAACCCTAAACCCTAAACCCTAAACCCTAAACCCTAAACCCTAAACCCTAAACCCTAAACCCTAAACCCTAAACCCTAAACCCTAAACCCTAAACCCTAAACCCTAAACCCTAAACCCTAAACCCTAAACCCTAAACCCTAAACCCTAAACCCTAAACCCTAAACCCTAAACCCTAAACCCTAAACCCTAAACCCTAAACCCTAAACCCTAAACCCTAAACCCTAAACCCTAAACCCTAAACCCTAAACCCTAAACCCTAAACCCTAAACCCTAAACCCTAAACCCTAAACCCTAAACCCTAAACCCTAAACCCTAAACCCTAAACCCTAAACCCTAAACCCTAAACCCTAAACCCTAAACCCTAAACCCTAAACCCTAAACCCTAAACCCTAAACCCTAAACCCTAAACCCTAAACCCTAAACCCTAAACCCTAAACCCTAAACCCTAAACCCTAAACCCTAAACCCTAAACCCTAAACCCTAAACCCTAAACCCTAAACCCTAAACCCTAAACCCTAAACCCTAAACCCTAAACCCTAAACCCTAAACCCTAAACCCTAAACCCTAAACCCTAAACCCTAAACCCTAAACCCTAAACCCTAAACCCTAAACCCTAAACCCTAAACCCTAAACCCTAAACCCTAAACCCTAAACCCTAAACCCTAAACCCTAAACCCTAAACCCTAAACCCTAAACCCTAAACCCTAAACCCTAAACCCTAAACCCTAAACCCTAAACCCTAAACCCTAAACCCTAAACCCTAAACCCTAAACCCTAAACCCTAAACCCTAAACCCTAAACCCTAAACCCTAAACCCTAAACCCTAAACCCTAAACCCTAAACCCTAAACCCTAAACCCTAAACCCTAAACCCTAAACCCTAAACCCTAAACCCTAAACCCTAAACCCTAAACCCTAAACCCTAAACCCTAAACCCTAAACCCTAAACCCTAAACCCTAAACCCTAAACCCTAAACCCTAAACCCTAAACCCTAAACCCTAAACCCTAAACCCTAAACCCTAAACCCTAAACCCTAAACCCTAAACCCTAAACCCTAAACCCTAAACCCTAAACCCTAAACCCTAAACCCTAAACCCTAAACCCTAAACCCTAAACCCTAAACCCTAAACCCTAAACCCTAAACCCTAAACCCTAAACCCTAAACCCTAAACCCTAAACCCTAAACCCTAAACCCTAAACCCTAAACCCTAAACCCTAAACCCTAAACCCTAAACCCTAAACCCTAAACCCTAAACCCTAAACCCTAAACCCTAAACCCTAAACCCTAAACCCTAAACCCTAAACCCTAAACCCTAAACCCTAAACCCTAAACCCTAAACCCTAAACCCTAAACCCTAAACCCTAAACCCTAAACCCTAAACCCTAAACCCTAAACCCTAAACCCTAAACCCTAAACCCTAAACCCTAAACCCTAAACCCTAAACCCTAAACCCTAAACCCTAAACCCTAAACCCTAAACCCTAAACCCTAAACCCTAAACCCTAAACCCTAAACCCTAAACCCTAAACCCTAAACCCTAAACCCTAAACCCTAAACCCTAAACCCTAAACCCTAAACCCTAAACCCTAAACCCTAAACCCTAAACCCTAAACCCTAAACCCTAAACCCTAAACCCTAAACCCTAAACCCTAAACCCTAAACCCTAAACCCTAAACCCTAAACCCTAAACCCTAAACCCTAAACCCTAAACCCTAAACCCTAAACCCTAAACCCTAAACCCTAAACCCTAAACCCTAAACCCTAAACCCTAAACCCTAAACCCTAAACCCTAAACCCTAAACCCTAAACCCTAAACCCTAAACCCTAAACCCTAAACCCTAAACCCTAAACCCTAAACCCTAAACCCTAAACCCTAAACCCTAAACCCTAAACCCTAAACCCTAAACCCTAAACCCTAAACCCTAAACCCTAAACCCTAAACCCTAAACCCTAAACCCTAAACCCTAAACCCTAAACCCTAAACCCTAAACCCTAAACCCTAAACCCTAAACCCTAAACCCTAAACCCTAAACCCTAAACCCTAAACCCTAAACCCTAAACCCTAAACCCTAAACCCTAAACCCTAAACCCTAAACCCTAAACCCTAAACCCTAAACCCTAAACCCTAAACCCTAAACCCTAAACCCTAAACCCTAAACCCTAAACCCTAAACCCTAAACCCTAAACCCTAAACCCTAAACCCTAAACCCTAAACCCTAAACCCTAAACCCTAAACCCTAAACCCTAAACCCTAAACCCTAAACCCTAAACCCTAAACCCTAAACCCTAAACCCTAAACCCTAAACCCTAAACCCTAAACCCTAAACCCTAAACCCTAAACCCTAAACCCTAAACCCTAAACCCTAAACCCTAAACCCTAAACCCTAAACCCTAAACCCTAAACCCTAAACCCTAAACCCTAAACCCTAAACCCTAAACCCTAAACCCTAAACCCTAAACCCTAAACCCTAAACCCTAAACCCTAAACCCTAAACCCTAAACCCTAAACCCTAAACCCTAAACCCTAAACCCTAAACCCTAAACCCTAAACCCTAAACCCTAAACCCTAAACCCTAAACCCTAAACCCTAAACCCTAAACCCTAAACCCTAAACCCTAAACCCTAAACCCTAAACCCTAAACCCTAAACCCTAAACCCTAAACCCTAAACCCTAAACCCTAAACCCTAAACCCTAAACCCTAAACCCTAAACCCTAAACCCTAAACCCTAAACCCTAAACCCTAAACCCTAAACCCTAAACCCTAAACCCTAAACCCTAAACCCTAAACCCTAAACCCTAAACCCTAAACCCTAAACCCTAAACCCTAAACCCTAAACCCTAAACCCTAAACCCTAAACCCTAAACCCTAAACCCTAAACCCTAAACCCTAAACCCTAAACCCTAAACCCTAAACCCTAAACCCTAAACCCTAAACCCTAAACCCTAAACCCTAAACCCTAAACCCTAAACCCTAAACCCTAAACCCTAAACCCTAAACCCTAAACCCTAAACCCTAAACCCTAAACCCTAAACCCTAAACCCTAAACCCTAAACCCTAAACCCTAAACCCTAAACCCTAAACCCTAAACCCTAAACCCTAAACCCTAAACCCTAAACCCTAAACCCTAAACCCTAAACCCTAAACCCTAAACCCTAAACCCTAAACCCTAAACCCTAAACCCTAAACCCTAAACCCTAAACCCTAAACCCTAAACCCTAAACCCTAAACCCTAAACCCTAAACCCTAAACCCTAAACCCTAAACCCTAAACCCTAAACCCTAAACCCTAAACCCTAAACCCTAAACCCTAAACCCTAAACCCTAAACCCTAAACCCTAAACCCTAAACCCTAAACCCTAAACCCTAAACCCTAAACCCTAAACCCTAAACCCTAAACCCTAAACCCTAAACCCTAAACCCTAAACCCTAAACCCTAAACCCTAAACCCTAAACCCTAAACCCTAAACCCTAAACCCTAAACCCTAAACCCTAAACCCTAAACCCTAAACCCTAAACCCTAAACCCTAAACCCTAAACCCTAAACCCTAAACCCTAAACCCTAAACCCTAAACCCTAAACCCTAAACCCTAAACCCTAAACCCTAAACCCTAAACCCTAAACCCTAAACCCTAAACCCTAAACCCTAAACCCTAAACCCTAAACCCTAAACCCTAAACCCTAAACCCTAAACCCTAAACCCTAAACCCTAAACCCTAAACCCTAAACCCTAAACCCTAAACCCTAAACCCTAAACCCTAAACCCTAAACCCTAAACCCTAAACCCTAAACCCTAAACCCTAAACCCTAAACCCTAAACCCTAAACCCTAAACCCTAAACCCTAAACCCTAAACCCTAAACCCTAAACCCTAAACCCTAAACCCTAAACCCTAAACCCTAAACCCTAAACCCTAAACCCTAAACCCTAAACCCTAAACCCTAAACCCTAAACCCTAAACCCTAAACCCTAAACCCTAAACCCTAAACCCTAAACCCTAAACCCTAAACCCTAAACCCTAAACCCTAAACCCTAAACCCTAAACCCTAAACCCTAAACCCTAAACCCTAAACCCTAAACCCTAAACCCTAAACCCTAAACCCTAAACCCTAAACCCTAAACCCTAAACCCTAAACCCTAAACCCTAAACCCTAAACCCTAAACCCTAAACCCTAAACCCTAAACCCTAAACCCTAAACCCTAAACCCTAAACCCTAAACCCTAAACCCTAAACCCTAAACCCTAAACCCTAAACCCTAAACCCTAAACCCTAAACCCTAAACCCTAAACCCTAAACCCTAAACCCTAAACCCTAAACCCTAAACCCTAAACCCTAAACCCTAAACCCTAAACCCTAAACCCTAAACCCTAAACCCTAAACCCTAAACCCTAAACCCTAAACCCTAAACCCTAAACCCTAAACCCTAAACCCTAAACCCTAAACCCTAAACCCTAAACCCTAAACCCTAAACCCTAAACCCTAAACCCTAAACCCTAAACCCTAAACCCTAAACCCTAAACCCTAAACCCTAAACCCTAAACCCTAAACCCTAAACCCTAAACCCTAAACCCTAA
The DNA here is from genome assembly GCA_037074985.1 of Solanum bulbocastanum. Taxonomy (NCBI): domain Eukaryota; kingdom Viridiplantae; phylum Streptophyta; class Magnoliopsida; order Solanales; family Solanaceae; genus Solanum; species Solanum bulbocastanum. The sequence goes on from CM073605.1 coordinate 61,381,827, forward strand.
ACCCTAAACCCTAAACCCTAAACCCTAAACCCTAAACCCTAAACCCTAAACCCTAAACCCTAAACCCTAAACCCTAAACCCTAAACCCTAAACCCTAAACCCTAAACCCTAAACCCTAAACCCTAAACCCTAAACCCTAAACCCTAAACCCTAAACCCTAAACCCTAAACCCTAAACCCTAAACCCTAAACCCTAAACCCTAAACCCTAAACCCTAAACCCTAAACCCTAAACCCTAAACCCTAAACCCTAAACCCTAAACCCTAAACCCTAAACCCTAAACCCTAAACCCTAAACCCTAAACCCTAAACCCTAAACCCTAAACCCTAAACCCTAAACCCTAAACCCTAAACCCTAAACCCTAAACCCTAAACCCTAAACCCTAAACCCTAAACCCTAAACCCTAAACCCTAAACCCTAAACCCTAAACCCTAAACCCTAAACCCTAAACCCTAAACCCTAAACCCTAAACCCTAAACCCTAAACCCTAAACCCTAAACCCTAAACCCTAAACCCTAAACCCTAAACCCTAAACCCTAAACCCTAAACCCTAAACCCTAAACCCTAAACCCTAAACCCTAAACCCTAAACCCTAAACCCTAAACCCTAAACCCTAAACCCTAAACCCTAAACCCTAAACCCTAAACCCTAAACCCTAAACCCTAAACCCTAAACCCTAAACCCTAAACCCTAAACCCTAAACCCTAAACCCTAAACCCTAAACCCTAAACCCTAAACCCTAAACCCTAAACCCTAAACCCTAAACCCTAAACCCTAAACCCTAAACCCTAAACCCTAAACCCTAAACCCTAAACCCTAAACCCTAAACCCTAAACCCTAAACCCTAAACCCTAAACCCTAAACCCTAAACCCTAAACCCTAAACCCTAAACCCTAAACCCTAAACCCTAAACCCTAAACCCTAAACCCTAAACCCTAAACCCTAAACCCTAAACCCTAAACCCTAAACCCTAAACCCTAAACCCTAAACCCTAAACCCTAAACCCTAAACCCTAAACCCTAAACCCTAAACCCTAAACCCTAAACCCTAAACCCTAAACCCTAAACCCTAAACCCTAAACCCTAAACCCTAAACCCTAAACCCTAAACCCTAAACCCTAAACCCTAAACCCTAAACCCTAAACCCTAAACCCTAAACCCTAAACCCTAAACCCTAAACCCTAAACCCTAAACCCTAAACCCTAAACCCTAAACCCTAAACCCTAAACCCTAAACCCTAAACCCTAAACCCTAAACCCTAAACCCTAAACCCTAAACCCTAAACCCTAAACCCTAAACCCTAAACCCTAAACCCTAAACCCTAAACCCTAAACCCTAAACCCTAAACCCTAAACCCTAAACCCTAAACCCTAAACCCTAAACCCTAAACCCTAAACCCTAAACCCTAAACCCTAAACCCTAAACCCTAAACCCTAAACCCTAAACCCTAAACCCTAAACCCTAAACCCTAAACCCTAAACCCTAAACCCTAAACCCTAAACCCTAAACCCTAAACCCTAAACCCTAAACCCTAAACCCTAAACCCTAAACCCTAAACCCTAAACCCTAAACCCTAAACCCTAAACCCTAAACCCTAAACCCTAAACCCTAAACCCTAAACCCTAAACCCTAAACCCTAAACCCTAAACCCTAAACCCTAAACCCTAAACCCTAAACCCTAAACCCTAAACCCTAAACCCTAAACCCTAAACCCTAAACCCTAAACCCTAAACCCTAAACCCTAAACCCTAAACCCTAAACCCTAAACCCTAAACCCTAAACCCTAAACCCTAAACCCTAAACCCTAAACCCTAAACCCTAAACCCTAAACCCTAAACCCTAAACCCTAAACCCTAAACCCTAAACCCTAAACCCTAAACCCTAAACCCTAAACCCTAAACCCTAAACCCTAAACCCTAAACCCTAAACCCTAAACCCTAAACCCTAAACCCTAAACCCTAAACCCTAAACCCTAAACCCTAAACCCTAAACCCTAAACCCTAAACCCTAAACCCTAAACCCTAAACCCTAAACCCTAAACCCTAAACCCTAAACCCTAAACCCTAAACCCTAAACCCTAAACCCTAAACCCTAAACCCTAAACCCTAAACCCTAAACCCTAAACCCTAAACCCTAAACCCTAAACCCTAAACCCTAAACCCTAAACCCTAAACCCTAAACCCTAAACCCTAAACCCTAAACCCTAAACCCTAAACCCTAAACCCTAAACCCTAAACCCTAAACCCTAAACCCTAAACCCTAAACCCTAAACCCTAAACCCTAAACCCTAAACCCTAAACCCTAAACCCTAAACCCTAAACCCTAAACCCTAAACCCTAAACCCTAAACCCTAAACCCTAAACCCTAAACCCTAAACCCTAAACCCTAAACCCTAAACCCTAAACCCTAAACCCTAAACCCTAAACCCTAAACCCTAAACCCTAAACCCTAAACCCTAAACCCTAAACCCTAAACCCTAAACCCTAAACCCTAAACCCTAAACCCTAAACCCTAAACCCTAAACCCTAAACCCTAAACCCTAAACCCTAAACCCTAAACCCTAAACCCTAAACCCTAAACCCTAAACCCTAAACCCTAAACCCTAAACCCTAAACCCTAAACCCTAAACCCTAAACCCTAAACCCTAAACCCTAAACCCTAAACCCTAAACCCTAAACCCTAAACCCTAAACCCTAAACCCTAAACCCTAAACCCTAAACCCTAAACCCTAAACCCTAAACCCTAAACCCTAAACCCTAAACCCTAAACCCTAAACCCTAAACCCTAAACCCTAAACCCTAAACCCTAAACCCTAAACCCTAAACCCTAAACCCTAAACCCTAAACCCTAAACCCTAAACCCTAAACCCTAAACCCTAAACCCTAAACCCTAAACCCTAAACCCTAAACCCTAAACCCTAAACCCTAAACCCTAAACCCTAAACCCTAAACCCTAAACCCTAAACCCTAAACCCTAAACCCTAAACCCTAAACCCTAAACCCTAAACCCTAAACCCTAAACCCTAAACCCTAAACCCTAAACCCTAAACCCTAAACCCTAAACCCTAAACCCTAAACCCTAAACCCTAAACCCTAAACCCTAAACCCTAAACCCTAAACCCTAAACCCTAAACCCTAAACCCTAAACCCTAAACCCTAAACCCTAAACCCTAAACCCTAAACCCTAAACCCTAAACCCTAAACCCTAAACCCTAAACCCTAAACCCTAAACCCTAAACCCTAAACCCTAAACCCTAAACCCTAAACCCTAAACCCTAAACCCTAAACCCTAAACCCTAAACCCTAAACCCTAAACCCTAAACCCTAAACCCTAAACCCTAAACCCTAAACCCTAAACCCTAAACCCTAAACCCTAAACCCTAAACCCTAAACCCTAAACCCTAAACCCTAAACCCTAAACCCTAAACCCTAAACCCTAAACCCTAAACCCTAAACCCTAAACCCTAAACCCTAAACCCTAAACCCTAAACCCTAAACCCTAAACCCTAAACCCTAAACCCTAAACCCTAAACCCTAAACCCTAAACCCTAAACCCTAAACCCTAAACCCTAAACCCTAAACCCTAAACCCTAAACCCTAAACCCTAAACCCTAAACCCTAAACCCTAAACCCTAAACCCTAAACCCTAAACCCTAAACCCTAAACCCTAAACCCTAAACCCTAAACCCTAAACCCTAAACCCTAAACCCTAAACCCTAAACCCTAAACCCTAAACCCTAAACCCTAAACCCTAAACCCTAAACCCTAAACCCTAAACCCTAAACCCTAAACCCTAAACCCTAAACCCTAAACCCTAAACCCTAAACCCTAAACCCTAAACCCTAAACCCTAAACCCTAAACCCTAAACCCTAAACCCTAAACCCTAAACCCTAAACCCTAAACCCTAAACCCTAAACCCTAAACCCTAAACCCTAAACCCTAAACCCTAAACCCTAAACCCTAAACCCTAAACCCTAAACCCTAAACCCTAAACCCTAAACCCTAAACCCTAAACCCTAAACCCTAAACCCTAAACCCTAAACCCTAAACCCTAAACCCTAAACCCTAAACCCTAAACCCTAAACCCTAAACCCTAAACCCTAAACCCTAAACCCTAAACCCTAAACCCTAAACCCTAAACCCTAAACCCTAAACCCTAAACCCTAAACCCTAAACCCTAAACCCTAAACCCTAAACCCTAAACCCTAAACCCTAAACCCTAAACCCTAAACCCTAAACCCTAAACCCTAAACCCTAAACCCTAAACCCTAAACCCTAAACCCTAAACCCTAAACCCTAAACCCTAAACCCTAAACCCTAAACCCTAAACCCTAAACCCTAAACCCTAAACCCTAAACCCTAAACCCTAAACCCTAAACCCTAAACCCTAAACCCTAAACCCTAAACCCTAAACCCTAAACCCTAAACCCTAAACCCTAAACCCTAAACCCTAAACCCTAAACCCTAAACCCTAAACCCTAAACCCTAAACCCTAAACCCTAAACCCTAAACCCTAAACCCTAAACCCTAAACCCTAAACCCTAAACCCTAAACCCTAAACCCTAAACCCTAAACCCTAAACCCTAAACCCTAAACCCTAAACCCTAAACCCTAAACCCTAAACCCTAAACCCTAAACCCTAAACCCTAAACCCTAAACCCTAAACCCTAAACCCTAAACCCTAAACCCTAAACCCTAAACCCTAAACCCTAAACCCTAAACCCTAAACCCTAAACCCTAAACCCTAAACCCTAAACCCTAAACCCTAAACCCTAAACCCTAAACCCTAAACCCTAAACCCTAAACCCTAAACCCTAAACCCTAAACCCTAAACCCTAAACCCTAAACCCTAAACCCTAAACCCTAAACCCTAAACCCTAAACCCTAAACCCTAAACCCTAAACCCTAAACCCTAAACCCTAAACCCTAAACCCTAAACCCTAAACCCTAAACCCTAAACCCTAAACCCTAAACCCTAAACCCTAAACCCTAAACCCTAAACCCTAAACCCTAAACCCTAAACCCTAAACCCTAAACCCTAAACCCTAAACCCTAAACCCTAAACCCTAAACCCTAAACCCTAAACCCTAAACCCTAAACCCTAAACCCTAAACCCTAAACCCTAAACCCTAAACCCTAAACCCTAAACCCTAAACCCTAAACCCTAAACCCTAAACCCTAAACCCTAAACCCTAAACCCTAAACCCTAAACCCTAAACCCTAAACCCTAAACCCTAAACCCTAAACCCTAAACCCTAAACCCTAAACCCTAAACCCTAAACCCTAAACCCTAAACCCTAAACCCTAAACCCTAAACCCTAAACCCTAAACCCTAAACCCTAAACCCTAAACCCTAAACCCTAAACCCTAAACCCTAAACCCTAAACCCTAAACCCTAAACCCTAAACCCTAAACCCTAAACCCTAAACCCTAAACCCTAAACCCTAAACCCTAAACCCTAAACCCTAAACCCTAAACCCTAAACCCTAAACCCTAAACCCTAAACCCTAAACCCTAAACCCTAAACCCTAAACCCTAAACCCTAAACCCTAAACCCTAAACCCTAAACCCTAAACCCTAAACCCTAAACCCTAAACCCTAAACCCTAAACCCTAAACCC
>CM073605.1:61392444-61394944 GCA_037074985.1 Solanum bulbocastanum
AACCCTAAACCCTAAACCCTAAACCCTAAACCCTAAACCCTAAACCCTAAACCCTAAACCCTAAACCCTAAACCCTAAACCCTAAACCCTAAACCCTAAACCCTAAACCCTAAACCCTAAACCCTAAACCCTAAACCCTAAACCCTAAACCCTAAACCCTAAACCCTAAACCCTAAACCCTAAACCCTAAACCCTAAACCCTAAACCCTAAACCCTAAACCCTAAACCCTAAACCCTAAACCCTAAACCCTAAACCCTAAACCCTAAACCCTAAACCCTAAACCCTAAACCCTAAACCCTAAACCCTAAACCCTAAACCCTAAACCCTAAACCCTAAACCCTAAACCCTAAACCCTAAACCCTAAACCCTAAACCCTAAACCCTAAACCCTAAACCCTAAACCCTAAACCCTAAACCCTAAACCCTAAACCCTAAACCCTAAACCCTAAACCCTAAACCCTAAACCCTAAACCCTAAACCCTAAACCCTAAACCCTAAACCCTAAACCCTAAACCCTAAACCCTAAACCCTAAACCCTAAACCCTAAACCCTAAACCCTAAACCCTAAACCCTAAACCCTAAACCCTAAACCCTAAACCCTAAACCCTAAACCCTAAACCCTAAACCCTAAACCCTAAACCCTAAACCCTAAACCCTAAACCCTAAACCCTAAACCCTAAACCCTAAACCCTAAACCCTAAACCCTAAACCCTAAACCCTAAACCCTAAACCCTAAACCCTAAACCCTAAACCCTAAACCCTAAACCCTAAACCCTAAACCCTAAACCCTAAACCCTAAACCCTAAACCCTAAACCCTAAACCCTAAACCCTAAACCCTAAACCCTAAACCCTAAACCCTAAACCCTAAACCCTAAACCCTAAACCCTAAACCCTAAACCCTAAACCCTAAACCCTAAACCCTAAACCCTAAACCCTAAACCCTAAACCCTAAACCCTAAACCCTAAACCCTAAACCCTAAACCCTAAACCCTAAACCCTAAACCCTAAACCCTAAACCCTAAACCCTAAACCCTAAACCCTAAACCCTAAACCCTAAACCCTAAACCCTAAACCCTAAACCCTAAACCCTAAACCCTAAACCCTAAACCCTAAACCCTAAACCCTAAACCCTAAACCCTAAACCCTAAACCCTAAACCCTAAACCCTAAACCCTAAACCCTAAACCCTAAACCCTAAACCCTAAACCCTAAACCCTAAACCCTAAACCCTAAACCCTAAACCCTAAACCCTAAACCCTAAACCCTAAACCCTAAACCCTAAACCCTAAACCCTAAACCCTAAACCCTAAACCCTAAACCCTAAACCCTAAACCCTAAACCCTAAACCCTAAACCCTAAACCCTAAACCCTAAACCCTAAACCCTAAACCCTAAACCCTAAACCCTAAACCCTAAACCCTAAACCCTAAACCCTAAACCCTAAACCCTAAACCCTAAACCCTAAACCCTAAACCCTAAACCCTAAACCCTAAACCCTAAACCCTAAACCCTAAACCCTAAACCCTAAACCCTAAACCCTAAACCCTAAACCCTAAACCCTAAACCCTAAACCCTAAACCCTAAACCCTAAACCCTAAACCCTAAACCCTAAACCCTAAACCCTAAACCCTAAACCCTAAACCCTAAACCCTAAACCCTAAACCCTAAACCCTAAACCCTAAACCCTAAACCCTAAACCCTAAACCCTAAACCCTAAACCCTAAACCCTAAACCCTAAACCCTAAACCCTAAACCCTAAACCCTAAACCCTAAACCCTAAACCCTAAACCCTAAACCCTAAACCCTAAACCCTAAACCCTAAACCCTAAACCCTAAACCCTAAACCCTAAACCCTAAACCCTAAACCCTAAACCCTAAACCCTAAACCCTAAACCCTAAACCCTAAACCCTAAACCCTAAACCCTAAACCCTAAACCCTAAACCCTAAACCCTAAACCCTAAACCCTAAACCCTAAACCCTAAACCCTAAACCCTAAACCCTAAACCCTAAACCCTAAACCCTAAACCCTAAACCCTAAACCCTAAACCCTAAACCCTAAACCCTAAACCCTAAACCCTAAACCCTAAACCCTAAACCCTAAACCCTAAACCCTAAACCCTAAACCCTAAACCCTAAACCCTAAACCCTAAACCCTAAACCCTAAACCCTAAACCCTAAACCCTAAACCCTAAACCCTAAACCCTAAACCCTAAACCCTAAACCCTAAACCCTAAACCCTAAACCCTAAACCCTAAACCCTAAACCCTAAACCCTAAACCCTAAACCCTAAACCCTAAACCCTAAACCCTAAACCCTAAACCCTAAACCCTAAACCCTAAACCCTAAACCCTAAACCCTAAACCCTAAACCCTAAACCCTAAACCCTAAACCCTAAACCCTAAACCCTAAACCCTAAACCCTAAACCCTAAACCCTAAACCCTAAACCCTAAACCCTAAACCCTAAACCCTAAACCCTAAACCCTAAACCCTAAACCCTAA
>CM073605.1:61407444-61422444 GCA_037074985.1 Solanum bulbocastanum
TAAACCCTAAACCCTAAACCCTAAACCCTAAACCCTAAACCCTAAACCCTAAACCCTAAACCCTAAACCCTAAACCCTAAACCCTAAACCCTAAACCCTAAACCCTAAACCCTAAACCCTAAACCCTAAACCCTAAACCCTAAACCCTAAACCCTAAACCCTAAACCCTAAACCCTAAACCCTAAACCCTAAACCCTAAACCCTAAACCCTAAACCCTAAACCCTAAACCCTAAACCCTAAACCCTAAACCCTAAACCCTAAACCCTAAACCCTAAACCCTAAACCCTAAACCCTAAACCCTAAACCCTAAACCCTAAACCCTAAACCCTAAACCCTAAACCCTAAACCCTAAACCCTAAACCCTAAACCCTAAACCCTAAACCCTAAACCCTAAACCCTAAACCCTAAACCCTAAACCCTAAACCCTAAACCCTAAACCCTAAACCCTAAACCCTAAACCCTAAACCCTAAACCCTAAACCCTAAACCCTAAACCCTAAACCCTAAACCCTAAACCCTAAACCCTAAACCCTAAACCCTAAACCCTAAACCCTAAACCCTAAACCCTAAACCCTAAACCCTAAACCCTAAACCCTAAACCCTAAACCCTAAACCCTAAACCCTAAACCCTAAACCCTAAACCCTAAACCCTAAACCCTAAACCCTAAACCCTAAACCCTAAACCCTAAACCCTAAACCCTAAACCCTAAACCCTAAACCCTAAACCCTAAACCCTAAACCCTAAACCCTAAACCCTAAACCCTAAACCCTAAACCCTAAACCCTAAACCCTAAACCCTAAACCCTAAACCCTAAACCCTAAACCCTAAACCCTAAACCCTAAACCCTAAACCCTAAACCCTAAACCCTAAACCCTAAACCCTAAACCCTAAACCCTAAACCCTAAACCCTAAACCCTAAACCCTAAACCCTAAACCCTAAACCCTAAACCCTAAACCCTAAACCCTAAACCCTAAACCCTAAACCCTAAACCCTAAACCCTAAACCCTAAACCCTAAACCCTAAACCCTAAACCCTAAACCCTAAACCCTAAACCCTAAACCCTAAACCCTAAACCCTAAACCCTAAACCCTAAACCCTAAACCCTAAACCCTAAACCCTAAACCCTAAACCCTAAACCCTAAACCCTAAACCCTAAACCCTAAACCCTAAACCCTAAACCCTAAACCCTAAACCCTAAACCCTAAACCCTAAACCCTAAACCCTAAACCCTAAACCCTAAACCCTAAACCCTAAACCCTAAACCCTAAACCCTAAACCCTAAACCCTAAACCCTAAACCCTAAACCCTAAACCCTAAACCCTAAACCCTAAACCCTAAACCCTAAACCCTAAACCCTAAACCCTAAACCCTAAACCCTAAACCCTAAACCCTAAACCCTAAACCCTAAACCCTAAACCCTAAACCCTAAACCCTAAACCCTAAACCCTAAACCCTAAACCCTAAACCCTAAACCCTAAACCCTAAACCCTAAACCCTAAACCCTAAACCCTAAACCCTAAACCCTAAACCCTAAACCCTAAACCCTAAACCCTAAACCCTAAACCCTAAACCCTAAACCCTAAACCCTAAACCCTAAACCCTAAACCCTAAACCCTAAACCCTAAACCCTAAACCCTAAACCCTAAACCCTAAACCCTAAACCCTAAACCCTAAACCCTAAACCCTAAACCCTAAACCCTAAACCCTAAACCCTAAACCCTAAACCCTAAACCCTAAACCCTAAACCCTAAACCCTAAACCCTAAACCCTAAACCCTAAACCCTAAACCCTAAACCCTAAACCCTAAACCCTAAACCCTAAACCCTAAACCCTAAACCCTAAACCCTAAACCCTAAACCCTAAACCCTAAACCCTAAACCCTAAACCCTAAACCCTAAACCCTAAACCCTAAACCCTAAACCCTAAACCCTAAACCCTAAACCCTAAACCCTAAACCCTAAACCCTAAACCCTAAACCCTAAACCCTAAACCCTAAACCCTAAACCCTAAACCCTAAACCCTAAACCCTAAACCCTAAACCCTAAACCCTAAACCCTAAACCCTAAACCCTAAACCCTAAACCCTAAACCCTAAACCCTAAACCCTAAACCCTAAACCCTAAACCCTAAACCCTAAACCCTAAACCCTAAACCCTAAACCCTAAACCCTAAACCCTAAACCCTAAACCCTAAACCCTAAACCCTAAACCCTAAACCCTAAACCCTAAACCCTAAACCCTAAACCCTAAACCCTAAACCCTAAACCCTAAACCCTAAACCCTAAACCCTAAACCCTAAACCCTAAACCCTAAACCCTAAACCCTAAACCCTAAACCCTAAACCCTAAACCCTAAACCCTAAACCCTAAACCCTAAACCCTAAACCCTAAACCCTAAACCCTAAACCCTAAACCCTAAACCCTAAACCCTAAACCCTAAACCCTAAACCCTAAACCCTAAACCCTAAACCCTAAACCCTAAACCCTAAACCCTAAACCCTAAACCCTAAACCCTAAACCCTAAACCCTAAACCCTAAACCCTAAACCCTAAACCCTAAACCCTAAACCCTAAACCCTAAACCCTAAACCCTAAACCCTAAACCCTAAACCCTAAACCCTAAACCCTAAACCCTAAACCCTAAACCCTAAACCCTAAACCCTAAACCCTAAACCCTAAACCCTAAACCCTAAACCCTAAACCCTAAACCCTAAACCCTAAACCCTAAACCCTAAACCCTAAACCCTAAACCCTAAACCCTAAACCCTAAACCCTAAACCCTAAACCCTAAACCCTAAACCCTAAACCCTAAACCCTAAACCCTAAACCCTAAACCCTAAACCCTAAACCCTAAACCCTAAACCCTAAACCCTAAACCCTAAACCCTAAACCCTAAACCCTAAACCCTAAACCCTAAACCCTAAACCCTAAACCCTAAACCCTAAACCCTAAACCCTAAACCCTAAACCCTAAACCCTAAACCCTAAACCCTAAACCCTAAACCCTAAACCCTAAACCCTAAACCCTAAACCCTAAACCCTAAACCCTAAACCCTAAACCCTAAACCCTAAACCCTAAACCCTAAACCCTAAACCCTAAACCCTAAACCCTAAACCCTAAACCCTAAACCCTAAACCCTAAACCCTAAACCCTAAACCCTAAACCCTAAACCCTAAACCCTAAACCCTAAACCCTAAACCCTAAACCCTAAACCCTAAACCCTAAACCCTAAACCCTAAACCCTAAACCCTAAACCCTAAACCCTAAACCCTAAACCCTAAACCCTAAACCCTAAACCCTAAACCCTAAACCCTAAACCCTAAACCCTAAACCCTAAACCCTAAACCCTAAACCCTAAACCCTAAACCCTAAACCCTAAACCCTAAACCCTAAACCCTAAACCCTAAACCCTAAACCCTAAACCCTAAACCCTAAACCCTAAACCCTAAACCCTAAACCCTAAACCCTAAACCCTAAACCCTAAACCCTAAACCCTAAACCCTAAACCCTAAACCCTAAACCCTAAACCCTAAACCCTAAACCCTAAACCCTAAACCCTAAACCCTAAACCCTAAACCCTAAACCCTAAACCCTAAACCCTAAACCCTAAACCCTAAACCCTAAACCCTAAACCCTAAACCCTAAACCCTAAACCCTAAACCCTAAACCCTAAACCCTAAACCCTAAACCCTAAACCCTAAACCCTAAACCCTAAACCCTAAACCCTAAACCCTAAACCCTAAACCCTAAACCCTAAACCCTAAACCCTAAACCCTAAACCCTAAACCCTAAACCCTAAACCCTAAACCCTAAACCCTAAACCCTAAACCCTAAACCCTAAACCCTAAACCCTAAACCCTAAACCCTAAACCCTAAACCCTAAACCCTAAACCCTAAACCCTAAACCCTAAACCCTAAACCCTAAACCCTAAACCCTAAACCCTAAACCCTAAACCCTAAACCCTAAACCCTAAACCCTAAACCCTAAACCCTAAACCCTAAACCCTAAACCCTAAACCCTAAACCCTAAACCCTAAACCCTAAACCCTAAACCCTAAACCCTAAACCCTAAACCCTAAACCCTAAACCCTCAAACCCTAAACCCTAAACCCTAAACCCTAAACCCTAAACCCTAAACCCTAAACCCTAAACCCTAAACCCTAAACCCTAAACCCTAAACCCTAAACCCTAAACCCTAAACCCTAAACCCTAAACCCTAAACCCTAAACCCTAAACCCTAAACCCTAAACCCTAAACCCTAAACCCTAAACCCTAAACCCTAAACCCTAAACCCTAAACCCTAAACCCTAAACCCTAAACCCTAAACCCTAAACCCTAAACCCTAAACCCTAAACCCTAAACCCTAAACCCTAAACCCTAAACCCTAAACCCTAAACCCTAAACCCTAAACCCTAAACCCTAAACCCTAAACCCTAAACCCTAAACCCTAAACCCTAAACCCTAAACCCTAAACCCTAAACCCTAAACCCTAAACCCTAAACCCTAAACCCTAAACCCTAAACCCTAAACCCTAAACCCTAAACCCTAAACCCTAAACCCTAAACCCTAAACCCTAAACCCTAAACCCTAAACCCTAAACCCTAAACCCTAAACCCTAAACCCTAAACCCTAAACCCTAAACCCTAAACCCTAAACCCTAAACCCTAAACCCTAAACCCTAAACCCTAAACCCTAAACCCTAAACCCTAAACCCTAAACCCTAAACCCTAAACCCTAAACCCTAAACCCTAAACCCTAAACCCTAAACCCTAAACCCTAAACCCTAAACCCTAAACCCTAAACCCTAAACCCTAAACCCTAAACCCTAAACCCTAAACCCTAAACCCTAAACCCTAAACCCTAAACCCTAAACCCTAAACCCTAAACCCTAAACCCTAAACCCTAAACCCTAAACCCTAAACCCTAAACCCTAAACCCTAAACCCTAAACCCTAAACCCTAAACCCTAAACCCTAAACCCTAAACCCTAAACCCTAAACCCTAAACCCTAAACCCTAAACCCTAAACCCTAAACCCTAAACCCTAAACCCTAAACCCTAAACCCTAAACCCTAAACCCTAAACCCTAAACCCTAAACCCTAAACCCTAAACCCTAAACCCTAAACCCTAAACCCTAAACCCTAAACCCTAAACCCTAAACCCTAAACCCTAAACCCTAAACCCTAAACCCTAAACCCTAAACCCTAAACCCTAAACCCTAAACCCTAAACCCTAAACCCTAAACCCTAAACCCTAAACCCTAAACCCTAAACCCTAAACCCTAAACCCTAAACCCTAAACCCTAAACCCTAAACCCTAAACCCTAAACCCTAAACCCTAAACCCTAAACCCTAAACCCTAAACCCTAAACCCTAAACCCTAAACCCTAAACCCTAAACCCTAAACCCTAAACCCTAAACCCTAAACCCTAAACCCTAAACCCTAAACCCTAAACCCTAAACCCTAAACCCTAAACCCTAAACCCTAAACCCTAAACCCTAAACCCTAAACCCTAAACCCTAAACCCTAAACCCTAAACCCTAAACCCTAAACCCTAAACCCTAAACCCTAAACCCTAAACCCTAAACCCTAAACCCTAAACCCTAAACCCTAAACCCTAAACCCTAAACCCTAAACCCTAAACCCTAAACCCTAAACCCTAAACCCTAAACCCTAAACCCTAAACCCTAAACCCTAAACCCTAAACCCTAAACCCTAAACCCTAAACCCTAAACCCTAAACCCTAAACCCTAAACCCTAAACCCTAAACCCTAAACCCTAAACCCTAAACCCTAAACCCTAAACCCTAAACCCTAAACCCTAAACCCTAAACCCTAAACCCTAAACCCTAAACCCTAAACCCTAAACCCTAAACCCTAAACCCTAAACCCTAAACCCTAAACCCTAAACCCTAAACCCTAAACCCTAAACCCTAAACCCTAAACCCTAAACCCTAAACCCTAAACCCTAAACCCTAAACCCTAAACCCTAAACCCTAAACCCTAAACCCTAAACCCTAAACCCTAAACCCTAAACCCTAAACCCTAAACCCTAAACCCTAAACCCTAAACCCTAAACCCTAAACCCTAAACCCTAAACCCTAAACCCTAAACCCTAAACCCTAAACCCTAAACCCTAAACCCTAAACCCTAAACCCTAAACCCTAAACCCTAAACCCTAAACCCTAAACCCTAAACCCTAAACCCTAAACCCTAAACCCTAAACCCTAAACCCTAAACCCTAAACCCTAAACCCTAAACCCTAAACCCTAAACCCTAAACCCTAAACCCTAAACCCTAAACCCTAAACCCTAAACCCTAAACCCTAAACCCTAAACCCTAAACCCTAAACCCTAAACCCTAAACCCTAAACCCTAAACCCTAAACCCTAAACCCTAAACCCTAAACCCTAAACCCTAAACCCTAAACCCTAAACCCTAAACCCTAAACCCTAAACCCTAAACCCTAAACCCTAAACCCTAAACCCTAAACCCTAAACCCTAAACCCTAAACCCTAAACCCTAAACCCTAAACCCTAAACCCTAAACCCTAAACCCTAAACCCTAAACCCTAAACCCTAAACCCTAAACCCTAAACCCTAAACCCTAAACCCTAAACCCTAAACCCTAAACCCTAAACCCTAAACCCTAAACCCTAAACCCTAAACCCTAAACCCTAAACCCTAAACCCTAAACCCTAAACCCTAAACCCTAAACCCTAAACCCTAAACCCTAAACCCTAAACCCTAAACCCTAAACCCTAAACCCTAAACCCTAAACCCTAAACCCTAAACCCTAAACCCTAAACCCTAAACCCTAAACCCTAAACCCTAAACCCTAAACCCTAAACCCTAAACCCTAAACCCTAAACCCTAAACCCTAAACCCTAAACCCTAAACCCTAAACCCTAAACCCTAAACCCTAAACCCTAAACCCTAAACCCTAAACCCTAAACCCTAAACCCTAAACCCTAAACCCTAAACCCTAAACCCTAAACCCTAAACCCTAAACCCTAAACCCTAAACCCTAAACCCTAAACCCTAAACCCTAAACCCTAAACCCTAAACCCTAAACCCTAAACCCTAAACCCTAAACCCTAAACCCTAAACCCTAAACCCTAAACCCTAAACCCTAAACCCTAAACCCTAAACCCTAAACCCTAAACCCTAAACCCTAAACCCTAAACCCTAAACCCTAAACCCTAAACCCTAAACCCTAAACCCTAAACCCTAAACCCTAAACCCTAAACCCTAAACCCTAAACCCTAAACCCTAAACCCTAAACCCTAAACCCTAAACCCTAAACCCTAAACCCTAAACCCTAAACCCTAAACCCTAAACCCTAAACCCTAAACCCTAAACCCTAAACCCTAAACCCTAAACCCTAAACCCTAAACCCTAAACCCTAAACCCTAAACCCTAAACCCTAAACCCTAAACCCTAAACCCTAAACCCTAAACCCTAAACCCTAAACCCTAAACCCTAAACCCTAAACCCTAAACCCTAAACCCTAAACCCTAAACCCTAAACCCTAAACCCTAAACCCTAAACCCTAAACCCTAAACCCTAAACCCTAAACCCTAAACCCTAAACCCTAAACCCTAAACCCTAAACCCTAAACCCTAAACCCTAAACCCTAAACCCTAAACCCTAAACCCTAAACCCTAAACCCTAAACCCTAAACCCTAAACCCTAAACCCTAAACCCTAAACCCTAAACCCTAAACCCTAAACCCTAAACCCTAAACCCTAAACCCTAAACCCTAAACCCTAAACCCTAAACCCTAAACCCTAAACCCTAAACCCTAAACCCTAAACCCTAAACCCTAAACCCTAAACCCTAAACCCTAAACCCTAAACCCTAAACCCTAAACCCTAAACCCTAAACCCTAAACCCTAAACCCTAAACCCTAAACCCTAAACCCTAAACCCTAAACCCTAAACCCTAAACCCTAAACCCTAAACCCTAAACCCTAAACCCTAAACCCTAAACCCTAAACCCTAAACCCTAAACCCTAAACCCTAAACCCTAAACCCTAAACCCTAAACCCTAAACCCTAAACCCTAAACCCTAAACCCTAAACCCTAAACCCTAAACCCTAAACCCTAAACCCTAAACCCTAAACCCTAAACCCTAAACCCTAAACCCTAAACCCTAAACCCTAAACCCTAAACCCTAAACCCTAAACCCTAAACCCTAAACCCTAAACCCTAAACCCTAAACCCTAAACCCTAAACCCTAAACCCTAAACCCTAAACCCTAAACCCTAAACCCTAAACCCTAAACCCTAAACCCTAAACCCTAAACCCTAAACCCTAAACCCTAAACCCTAAACCCTAAACCCTAAACCCTAAACCCTAAACCCTAAACCCTAAACCCTAAACCCTAAACCCTAAACCCTAAACCCTAAACCCTAAACCCTAAACCCTAAACCCTAAACCCTAAACCCTAAACCCTAAACCCTAAACCCTAAACCCTAAACCCTAAACCCTAAACCCTAAACCCTAAACCCTAAACCCTAAACCCTAAACCCTAAACCCTAAACCCTAAACCCTAAACCCTAAACCCTAAACCCTAAACCCTAAACCCTAAACCCTAAACCCTAAACCCTAAACCCTAAACCCTAAACCCTAAACCCTAAACCCTAAACCCTAAACCCTAAACCCTAAACCCTAAACCCTAAACCCTAAACCCTAAACCCTAAACCCTAAACCCTAAACCCTAAACCCTAAACCCTAAACCCTAAACCCTAAACCCTAAACCCTAAACCCTAAACCCTAAACCCTAAACCCTAAACCCTAAACCCTAAACCCTAAACCCTAAACCCTAAACCCTAAACCCTAAACCCTAAACCCTAAACCCTAAACCCTAAACCCTAAACCCTAAACCCTAAACCCTAAACCCTAAACCCTAAACCCTAAACCCTAAACCCTAAACCCTAAACCCTAAACCCTAAACCCTAAACCCTAAACCCTAAACCCTAAACCCTAAACCCTAAACCCTAAACCCTAAACCCTAAACCCTAAACCCTAAACCCTAAACCCTAAACCCTAAACCCTAAACCCTAAACCCTAAACCCTAAACCCTAAACCCTAAACCCTAAACCCTAAACCCTAAACCCTAAACCCTAAACCCTAAACCCTAAACCCTAAACCCTAAACCCTAAACCCTAAACCCTAAACCCTAAACCCTAAACCCTAAACCCTAAACCCTAAACCCTAAACCCTAAACCCTAAACCCTAAACCCTAAACCCTAAACCCTAAACCCTAAACCCTAAACCCTAAACCCTAAACCCTAAACCCTAAACCCTAAACCCTAAACCCTAAACCCTAAACCCTAAACCCTAAACCCTAAACCCTAAACCCTAAACCCTAAACCCTAAACCCTAAACCCTAAACCCTAAACCCTAAACCCTAAACCCTAAACCCTAAACCCTAAACCCTAAACCCTAAACCCTAAACCCTAAACCCTAAACCCTAAACCCTAAACCCTAAACCCTAAACCCTAAACCCTAAACCCTAAACCCTAAACCCTAAACCCTAAACCCTAAACCCTAAACCCTAAACCCTAAACCCTAAACCCTAAACCCTAAACCCTAAACCCTAAACCCTAAACCCTAAACCCTAAACCCTAAACCCTAAACCCTAAACCCTAAACCCTAAACCCTAAACCCTAAACCCTAAACCCTAAACCCTAAACCCTAAACCCTAAACCCTAAACCCTAAACCCTAAACCCTAAACCCTAAACCCTAAACCCTAAACCCTAAACCCTAAACCCTAAACCCTAAACCCTAAACCCTAAACCCTAAACCCTAAACCCTAAACCCTAAACCCTAAACCCTAAACCCTAAACCCTAAACCCTAAACCCTAAACCCTAAACCCTAAACCCTAAACCCTAAACCCTAAACCCTAAACCCTAAACCCTAAACCCTAAACCCTAAACCCTAAACCCTAAACCCTAAACCCTAAACCCTAAACCCTAAACCCTAAACCCTAAACCCTAAACCCTAAACCCTAAACCCTAAACCCTAAACCCTAAACCCTAAACCCTAAACCCTAAACCCTAAACCCTAAACCCTAAACCCTAAACCCTAAACCCTAAACCCTAAACCCTAAACCCTAAACCCTAAACCCTAAACCCTAAACCCTAAACCCTAAACCCTAAACCCTAAACCCTAAACCCTAAACCCTAAACCCTAAACCCTAAACCCTAAACCCTAAACCCTAAACCCTAAACCCTAAACCCTAAACCCTAAACCCTAAACCCTAAACCCTAAACCCTAAACCCTAAACCCTAAACCCTAAACCCTAAACCCTAAACCCTAAACCCTAAACCCTAAACCCTAAACCCTAAACCCTAAACCCTAAACCCTAAACCCTAAACCCTAAACCCTAAACCCTAAACCCTAAACCCTAAACCCTAAACCCTAAACCCTAAACCCTAAACCCTAAACCCTAAACCCTAAACCCTAAACCCTAAACCCTAAACCCTAAACCCTAAACCCTAAACCCTAAACCCTAAACCCTAAACCCTAAACCCTAAACCCTAAACCCTAAACCCTAAACCCTAAACCCTAAACCCTAAACCCTAAACCCTAAACCCTAAACCCTAAACCCTAAACCCTAAACCCTAAACCCTAAACCCTAAACCCTAAACCCTAAACCCTAAACCCTAAACCCTAAACCCTAAACCCTAAACCCTAAACCCTAAACCCTAAACCCTAAACCCTAAACCCTAAACCCTAAACCCTAAACCCTAAACCCTAAACCCTAAACCCTAAACCCTAAACCCTAAACCCTAAACCCTAAACCCTAAACCCTAAACCCTAAACCCTAAACCCTAAACCCTAAACCCTAAACCCTAAACCCTAAACCCTAAACCCTAAACCCTAAACCCTAAACCCTAAACCCTAAACCCTAAACCCTAAACCCTAAACCCTAAACCCTAAACCCTAAACCCTAAACCCTAAACCCTAAACCCTAAACCCTAAACCCTAAACCCTAAACCCTAAACCCTAAACCCTAAACCCTAAACCCTAAACCCTAAACCCTAAACCCTAAACCCTAAACCCTAAACCCTAAACCCTAAACCCTAAACCCTAAACCCTAAACCCTAAACCCTAAACCCTAAACCCTAAACCCTAAACCCTAAACCCTAAACCCTAAACCCTAAACCCTAAACCCTAAACCCTAAACCCTAAACCCTAAACCCTAAACCCTAAACCCTAAACCCTAAACCCTAAACCCTAAACCCTAAACCCTAAACCCTAAACCCTAAACCCTAAACCCTAAACCCTAAACCCTAAACCCTAAACCCTAAACCCTAAACCCTAAACCCTAAACCCTAAACCCTAAACCCTAAACCCTAAACCCTAAACCCTAAACCCTAAACCCTAAACCCTAAACCCTAAACCCTAAACCCTAAACCCTAAACCCTAAACCCTAAACCCTAAACCCTAAACCCTAAACCCTAAACCCTAAACCCTAAACCCTAAACCCTAAACCCTAAACCCTAAACCCTAAACCCTAAACCCTAAACCCTAAACCCTAAACCCTAAACCCTAAACCCTAAACCCTAAACCCTAAACCCTAAACCCTAAACCCTAAACCCTAAACCCTAAACCCTAAACCCTAAACCCTAAACCCTAAACCCTAAACCCTAAACCCTAAACCCTAAACCCTAAACCCTAAACCCTAAACCCTAAACCCTAAACCCTAAACCCTAAACCCTAAACCCTAAACCCTAAACCCTAAACCCTAAACCCTAAACCCTAAACCCTAAACCCTAAACCCTAAACCCTAAACCCTAAACCCTAAACCCTAAACCCTAAACCCTAAACCCTAAACCCTAAACCCTAAACCCTAAACCCTAAACCCTAAACCCTAAACCCTAAACCCTAAACCCTAAACCCTAAACCCTAAACCCTAAACCCTAAACCCTAAACCCTAAACCCTAAACCCTAAACCCTAAACCCTAAACCCTAAACCCTAAACCCTAAACCCTAAACCCTAAACCCTAAACCCTAAACCCTAAACCCTAAACCCTAAACCCTAAACCCTAAACCCTAAACCCTAAACCCTAAACCCTAAACCCTAAACCCTAAACCCTAAACCCTAAACCCTAAACCCTAAACCCTAAACCCTAAACCCTAAACCCTAAACCCTAAACCCTAAACCCTAAACCCTAAACCCTAAACCCTAAACCCTAAACCCTAAACCCTAAACCCTAAACCCTAAACCCTAAACCCTAAACCCTAAACCCTAAACCCTAAACCCTAAACCCTAAACCCTAAACCCTAAACCCTAAACCCTAAACCCTAAACCCTAAACCCTAAACCCTAAACCCTAAACCCTAAACCCTAAACCCTAAACCCTAAACCCTAAACCCTAAACCCTAAACCCTAAACCCTAAACCCTAAACCCTAAACCCTAAACCCTAAACCCTAAACCCTAAACCCTAAACCCTAAACCCTAAACCCTAAACCCTAAACCCTAAACCCTAAACC
The DNA here is from genome assembly GCA_037074985.1 of Solanum bulbocastanum. Taxonomy (NCBI): domain Eukaryota; kingdom Viridiplantae; phylum Streptophyta; class Magnoliopsida; order Solanales; family Solanaceae; genus Solanum; species Solanum bulbocastanum. Next base: position 61,419,947 of record CM073605.1, read on the forward strand.
CTAAACCCTAAACCCTAAACCCTAAACCCTAAACCCTAAACCCTAAACCCTAAACCCTAAACCCTAAACCCTAAACCCTAAACCCTAAACCCTAAACCCTAAACCCTAAACCCTAAACCCTAAACCCTAAACCCTAAACCCTAAACCCTAAACCCTAAACCCTAAACCCTAAACCCTAAACCCTAAACCCTAAACCCTAAACCCTAAACCCTAAACCCTAAACCCTAAACCCTAAACCCTAAACCCTAAACCCTAAACCCTAAACCCTAAACCCTAAACCCTAAACCCTAAACCCTAAACCCTAAACCCTAAACCCTAAACCCTAAACCCTAAACCCTAAACCCTAAACCCTAAACCCTAAACCCTAAACCCTAAACCCTAAACCCTAAACCCTAAACCCTAAACCCTAAACCCTAAACCCTAAACCCTAAACCCTAAACCCTAAACCCTAAACCCTAAACCCTAAACCCTAAACCCTAAACCCTAAACCCTAAACCCTAAACCCTAAACCCTAAACCCTAAACCCTAAACCCTAAACCCTAAACCCTAAACCCTAAACCCTAAACCCTAAACCCTAAACCCTAAACCCTAAACCCTAAACCCTAAACCCTAAACCCTAAACCCTAAACCCTAAACCCTAAACCCTAAACCCTAAACCCTAAACCCTAAACCCTAAACCCTAAACCCTAAACCCTAAACCCTAAACCCTAAACCCTAAACCCTAAACCCTAAACCCTAAACCCTAAACCCTAAACCCTAAACCCTAAACCCTAAACCCTAAACCCTAAACCCTAAACCCTAAACCCTAAACCCTAAACCCTAAACCCTAAACCCTAAACCCTAAACCCTAAACCCTAAACCCTAAACCCTAAACCCTAAACCCTAAACCCTAAACCCTAAACCCTAAACCCTAAACCCTAAACCCTAAACCCTAAACCCTAAACCCTAAACCCTAAACCCTAAACCCTAAACCCTAAACCCTAAACCCTAAACCCTAAACCCTAAACCCTAAACCCTAAACCCTAAACCCTAAACCCTAAACCCTAAACCCTAAACCCTAAACCCTAAACCCTAAACCCTAAACCCTAAACCCTAAACCCTAAACCCTAAACCCTAAACCCTAAACCCTAAACCCTAAACCCTAAACCCTAAACCCTAAACCCTAAACCCTAAACCCTAAACCCTAAACCCTAAACCCTAAACCCTAAACCCTAAACCCTAAACCCTAAACCCTAAACCCTAAACCCTAAACCCTAAACCCTAAACCCTAAACCCTAAACCCTAAACCCTAAACCCTAAACCCTAAACCCTAAACCCTAAACCCTAAACCCTAAACCCTAAACCCTAAACCCTAAACCCTAAACCCTAAACCCTAAACCCTAAACCCTAAACCCTAAACCCTAAACCCTAAACCCTAAACCCTAAACCCTAAACCCTAAACCCTAAACCCTAAACCCTAAACCCTAAACCCTAAACCCTAAACCCTAAACCCTAAACCCTAAACCCTAAACCCTAAACCCTAAACCCTAAACCCTAAACCCTAAACCCTAAACCCTAAACCCTAAACCCTAAACCCTAAACCCTAAACCCTAAACCCTAAACCCTAAACCCTAAACCCTAAACCCTAAACCCTAAACCCTAAACCCTAAACCCTAAACCCTAAACCCTAAACCCTAAACCCTAAACCCTAAACCCTAAACCCTAAACCCTAAACCCTAAACCCTAAACCCTAAACCCTAAACCCTAAACCCTAAACCCTAAACCCTAAACCCTAAACCCTAAACCCTAAACCCTAAACCCTAAACCCTAAACCCTAAACCCTAAACCCTAAACCCTAAACCCTAAACCCTAAACCCTAAACCCTAAACCCTAAACCCTAAACCCTAAACCCTAAACCCTAAACCCTAAACCCTAAACCCTAAACCCTAAACCCTAAACCCTAAACCCTAAACCCTAAACCCTAAACCCTAAACCCTAAACCCTAAACCCTAAACCCTAAACCCTAAACCCTAAACCCTAAACCCTAAACCCTAAACCCTAAACCCTAAACCCTAAACCCTAAACCCTAAACCCTAAACCCTAAACCCTAAACCCTAAACCCTAAACCCTAAACCCTAAACCCTAAACCCTAAACCCTAAACCCTAAACCCTAAACCCTAAACCCTAAACCCTAAACCCTAAACCCTAAACCCTAAACCCTAAACCCTAAACCCTAAACCCTAAACCCTAAACCCTAAACCCTAAACCCTAAACCCTAAACCCTAAACCCTAAACCCTAAACCCTAAACCCTAAACCCTAAACCCTAAACCCTAAACCCTAAACCCTAAACCCTAAACCCTAAACCCTAAACCCTAAACCCTAAACCCTAAACCCTAAACCCTAAACCCTAAACCCTAAACCCTAAACCCTAAACCCTAAACCCTAAACCCTAAACCCTAAACCCTAAACCCTAAACCCTAAACCCTAAACCCTAAACCCTAAACCCTAAACCCTAAAC